>JZKD02S1968412.1:33605-53777 GCA_000966675.3 Picea glauca | reverse complement strand
ACCACCGAATCATCCTCTAGGGTTTGTTATGTCAAAACCCTCAAAACCCCCAATATTGGGCCTCACTGGATAGAAGCCAGAAATGAAAATAAGATCATACATGAATGATGAGTAGAGGCCCTTGCCTTCCTTTTATACTTTTTGTCTCACCTTGTCCCTCCAAAGTGACTTTCATTTTATAATATTTATTTAATTAATTAATTAACCTTTTTACCTCTGAAAATCTCCTTATCTCTCCTTTCGGCTTCCCTAGCCACTGAAAGTCACTGCTAGCCATCCCATCCTGTAGTGTTTCTCCTCCCGATTCCAATGAGATATTACACTGAGAGGTTCCTCCAAGTAATGTGCCCAAAATGACCTCTTCAGTGATTTTAATTAACTTATAGCTCAAAATAGTCAAAATCATGGAAATCGTCAGAATGGAATGAAACCAAAGCCAACCTGTGTGGAATGGCTCATAATGATGGAATATGATGATGAATGCCAACTGGACCCCAAAATGCCTCTCAAATACCCATGTACTCACTATAACATCCATCTGGCTACTCTGGTCATCATAAGTCTCTGCCCTGTGATGATGTCCCAAAGTGGGGACATTACAGAAAATGAAAGAATTATTTGAAATCAAGCTTGGGAGTATGACTATAGATGAATATGAAAGAAGGTTTTTATAATTTCCGAAGTATGTTTCTTTCATCAAGGATGAGATAGTTAATATTCAGAGGTATTTGAGTGGACTGCCATCATTCATCAGTGACAAAATACAATATGATGATCCCAAAAAATTGGAGGAGACCATGAGGCGAGTTAATGCCTATATGATTAGAAAAATTCAAGGCCAAATTTCCAAAAATCTTGGGAAGACAAGGAGAAATTCAAGAGGGATCAGAGGGAGAAGGGAACTAAGACACCATTCTTCAGCAATAATCCTTAGGGATAGCCAACTTCTAGAGAACCCATAACTACTGAGACATGGGGTCAAAGGCTAAGGCAACTGCCTATTCAATGTTAGGGTTGTAAATGAGATCATATGTTTAGATATTGTCCTCATGGAGGTGAAAAAGTGAGGATTGTTCACAATGTACAACAAGATGAAATAGTGGAAGACATGGGCATACATATACCGAGGATCTATGTATCCCTGGACAACAAGCCAGAAAAGTATCAGTCACATGATTGAAGTGGAAGGTATGATCAACAGCCAAACCATTGATATTTTAATTGATTCAAGAGCTAGTCATAGTTATATAGATCCTAAGATGGTGGGAAGTTTGCATTTGCCAAGAAGCAAGCATGTAAAATCTTGGTTGGTGCATCTGGCTACCAGAGCCAAAAGAAAATTTAATGGGATGGTTAAGTCATATCCTATGGACATGAATGGACTGAACACAAAGGAAAATTTGAACATGTTTCCTTTAGGTTCCTGTGACTGTCTAATTGGAATGGATTGGATGGAACAACATCATGCTATCCTAGACTTTTATAACAAGGAATTTACTTGCTTGGATGAGGAAGGGAACCTAAGGACAGTGCAAGGAATTCCCAAGGCAATAACCATTAGAGAAATTTCAACATTATAGCTGAAGAAATGTTACATAAAAGGGTGTCAAATATTTTCAACACATATGGAAGAGACACCTAAAGATAATGTGTGTAATATTTAAGATTATGCATTCCTAAAAGAATTTGAAGATGTGTTTAAGGAAATACCAAGATTACCCCCTAAAAGAGACAGTTATTTCCCCATAAACTTGATGCTTGGAGCAACTCCAATATCCAAGACTCCATACAGATTGAGTACACTAGAATTGAAGGAGTTGCAAATGCAACTTGAAGAGCTTCTGAAGAGGGGGTATATACGCCCAAGTGTGTCACCTTGGGGTGCCCCAGTTTTATTTGTGAAGAAGAAGGATGGTACATTGAGACTTTGCATTGAATTTAGGCAGTTGAAAAAGGTATCTGTGAAGAATAAGTATCATTTGCCAAGGATCGATGACCTCTTTGATCAACTGAATGATGAAAAAATATTCTCCAAGATTGATCTTAGGTCTAGTTATCATCAAGTAAGAATTAAATAATAAGACATAAACAAGATTGCTTTCAGAACAAGGTATGGTCACTATGAGTTCACAGTAGTGTCATTTGGGTTATCAAATGCACTAGTTGTCTTCATGTGTTTAATGAATGGTATTTTCAGAGAATACTTAGATAAGTTTTTCATTGTATTTTTAGATGGCATTCTTATATATTCTAAGTCATAGGAAGAGCATGAACAACACTTGAGGATGGTATTACAATTATTAAGGGAGCTTCAATTGTATGCCAAATTGAGCAAGTGTTCATCTTATTAGAAGAAAATTCATTATTTGGGGCATATCATTTTCGAGGAAGGGATAGAAGTGGATCTTGAGAAGATAGAAGCCATTAGAGGATGGTCAACGCCAAAGAATCTGACATAGGTTAGATCATTCATGGGCCTTGCAGGCTACTATAGGAGATTTATTGAAGGATTTTCAAAGATTGCACACCCAATCACTTCCTTGCAAAAGAAGGGTGTGAAGTTTCAATGGACATTGGATTATGAAAAGAGTTTCCAACACTTGAAACAATTATTAACAAGTTCTCCAATACTAAGGATTGCAGATCCAAATAAAGACTTCATTGTATGCAATGATGCATGTAAAGAAGGACTTGGTGGAGGCCTCAGTCAAAATGGGTTTGTTGTATGTTATGAATCAAAGAAGTTGAAGGACCATGAAAGACACTATGCCACTCATGATTTGGAGTTGGAAGCCATAGTGCATGCCTTCAGGAAATGGAGGCATTGCCTCATGGGGAAAAGGTTTGAGTTGAGGATAGACCATAATGGTCTGAAATATCTATTTGATCAGCCAACTCTAAATGCGAGGCAAACCAGATGGTTAGAATTTCTCAGTAAATATGACTTTGATATAAAGCATATCAAGGGGAAAGAGAACAAAGTGGTTGATGCACTCAATAGAAGAGTGAATGAGTTTCATACTACAACCATTAGCATGTACCAATCATATTTGAGAGACAAAATTTTCGAGGCTACAAAATTAGATTTGCAATATAAGGAATTAGTGGAAAAATTACAACAAGGTGTTTTGCATCATAAAATTGAAGACTATAAGCTAGAAAATGATGAAATTCTCATATACAGGGGAATAATTTATATACCAAATTCCCAGGAATTGAAAAATATGATATTGGGAGAAGTGCATAATGTACTTTATGTTGGGCACCCAGGTTATTAGAAAACTATTGCAGCTGTCAAGAGCCGATATTATTGGCCAGGCATGAAGAAATAAGTTGTTGATTTCAGTGCCAAATGTTTGGAGTGTCAAAAGGTAAAGGATGAACATCGACACTTAGATGGTTTGCTACAACCATTACCCATTCCTGAGTGGAAATGGGAAGTGGTTACAATGGATTTCATCACCAAACTGCCCAGATCAAACAAGAAACATGATTCTATCATGGTAGTGGTGGATAAGCTTACTAAAGCTTCCCATTTTATTATAGTAAAGCTCACTCACAAGGAAGACAACATTGTTGATGTTTATATGAGAGAAATCACTCGATTAAATGGTATACCCGAGACAATTGTGTCTGACAGAGATCCAAAATTTACCTCAAAATTTTGGAAGGGATTATTTAATGGAATTGGAACAAATTTGAATTTTAGTACAACTTATCATCCAGAATCAGATGGAAAAATAAGGAGGGTGAATCAAGTGATTGAGGATATGTTGAGGGTGTATGTGATGGATAAACCATCAAAATGGGAAGACTACCTACACTTAGTAGAGTTTTCTTATAAAAATGGGTACCAAACATCTCTAAAAATGAGCTCATTTGAGGCACTTTATGGAAGAAGGTGCAACACACCGGTAAGATGGGATAACCCAACAGATAGAGCAATAGTTGGGCCATATTTACTTAGGGAAATGGAGGAGCAAATGTTGAAAATAAAAAAGAATTTAAAGGCTTCCCGAGGCAAGAAAAAAACCTATGCTGATAAGGGAAAAACTCACAGGGAATTTAAATTAGGGGACCATGTATTCTTGAAGGTTAAGGCCAACAAAAGTTCACTGAAGTTTGGAAATTGTTCCAAGTTGGTAGATGTATATTGTGGACCATTTGAAATCCTAGAAAGGATTGGTCCAATATATTATATGATTCGATTGCATGCATATATGTCTTTTTATAATGTATTCCATGTATCGTTGCTCATGAAATATGTACCTAATGCTAATCATGTAATTGATTAGAATGTGATTCAAGTGGAGCACGAAGGCGCTATCCAAGTGAATTCGATACACATTCTGGATTGGAAAATCAAACAGCTCTGGAATCGATCCATAGGGATTTTAAAGGTCCAATGGACCTGGTACGATCATGAGGACACTACTTGGGGGCATGAGGATGCAATGCGGGCAAAATACCCACATCTTTTTGAATATTTTGGAAATCTTGTTGATATGTGTACATAATACACTGAGGAAAGTTCATAAATAAGGGGAGGGGATTGTAATACCCCTAGGCCAAACCCAATTGTAAATATAAATGCAAATGTACTTAAGATGGTGAGCTATTTGATATCATTTTTTGTATGCACCTTCCATGATATAGTGTGTACATGTACTGCGCACTAAACTGATGAAGTGTGCACATTCCAGGATATCATGCACAACAAACTTAACTACCGTTGGGAGCTCAAAATATCATCTTGGGAAATCAAAGACTTAGCTACCGTTGATTAATTTCATGGGTCATTCTTGGCCCTTGATTTCAAATTCACCCTCCTCTTTGAAAATTCATCTTTTCTTCATAAATGGATATCCCACACATATTGGGATATTGGAATATTGGAATATTTATGATATATAATGAAAAGTGTAATATATACTTCACGTGAGAAATGAGAAGACTATAAAGACTTGAGAATTCGACCCCTTTGGAAATTAATTAATTAATTAATATTTTGACCAACCATTCATCCTCCAGCCATGTTCAGTCAACGCTGAGTGGCATCCTCATATTTTTCCATTCGGCATGAGTCAACAGTACACATGCCATTTAGTGATAATTCAACATCAACTACCACATGTCACCAATAATAATATGCCATGTGTCACCAATTGTGATCTTCTATGTGTCACTTGGAGATGTTCCTAGAAAATGTAGGATAAGAGAAATATTATTAAAATAATATGGTGGGTTCAAGTCTTGAGAATCGGTCGGATGAACTTGCACATAATATTTGAAAAAAATATCACCTACCCGTGAATTCGTGAAAGTGTTGAGTGAAGTGGAGAGGAGAGGTAAAAAGTAGTAAAAAGAGTTGTAAAATATTCTAAGCATTGAGAATTGGTCAAACGTGTTGGAAGATTGGTTGTTGTCATTGATGCCAACCCTAGTCATTGGTTTTGGACCGTATGATTGATGAAGGTATTTGCACATGAAGGAAAATGCACATTTAGATAAAACACCCATTGATGGATAGTATACATCACATTGTTTCTAGTGGTATGTGTCACATCATGTGGATCCTCATGGTTGAGGAGAAATGAATTTTTGAAGATGACAAAGTGAATTGAAGAAGGAAGTACATGTAGGCCCTGAAGATAATTAATGAAAATAATTACAAAATAAGAAAGTGTCAGGTTGGTCCTAATGTTAAAAGGAAGTGACATAAATGGTATAAATAAATATCATTATACATTCATTTGATACACAAGTCTAATTTTAGAGAAAATCAGAAGTAAAGAAGGCTAGATTTCAAGGGAGGATGAAGTCTTTTGGTGATGTGTTCTAAGGTATGTTATTTTCAGGTCATCTTATCATTTTCACTATAATTTGTTTTCTAGAATGATTCAAATGGTGAAATTGCTATGGTATTGAGAAGACATATCAAGGTACATGTGGTAAAAGTTTCAGCTCTTGATTCTCTATAATTACGGAGATACACTCTGTGGAAGATAGGGTTTTTGACCAGTCCTGAAGCTAGTTAATAAATAGGTGTTCCGGGTAAAAAAATCATAACTTATTCATAGAGATCCAAATGAAGTGGGACAAATTGAATTGGAAAGAGTATGAACTTTATTTTATTGTGTCTGATTTTCAAAATCTGATGTTAAATATTGAGCGTAGGGAATTCTATATGATGCAGGTGTGCCAACCAAGGCACATCTGCACACAGGACCTTTCTCCTTTCTCGGCCCGAAGAGCGGTGAAATTTTTCTATTTCCCTATCGGGAAATATTCCTCCCACAGGAAACTCTTCTAGAAATTCCCCTTTGCTCTATCGGGGTTTTGACACCCACAATTCTCTGGCAACTTGGAACGCTGATCCCTGATCTCCGATGCGCCCCCTTTGTTGCCTCAGCCCACTTGGCTAAGCCTCTAGTCCACGCGACCGGATCTTATATGACCCAGCAATAACCCCGTCGGGATTTCGAGGTTTTCGATGTCGAAATGCCCGCGTTCCCAAGACTCGCGATTTCCCGAATCGCGATGCACCCTTTTCACGATAGCCTTTCGACTATAGGCTTCACACCATATGACTGTAACCTGTGACCACGACCTCAACCTGTCGGGGCTACGAGAATTCTAATGTTATGAAACACTTACCCGTGGGTCGTCAATTCTCATTCAGGATGACACCTGTCTCCTACTATGACTCCTCCTTCTGCCTACTAGGATGACAGTTGTTCCCCACTGATCGGGGTTTCCTCGATCGAGATTTCAATGTATATGAATCACTTGTCACTGGGATCCCCGATTTCCCGATGAACTCCAATAACCGATGGGATTACTCCCTGTTGGGACTTTCCCCGATGACGCAGATCTCTGCCACGCGTCCTCTAATATGAACAGTCCCGATTTCCTCCGGGGTTTGGGACTCGAAAGGTCTAAAGCTCCTTGTCCTCAGGAACTCCGGTATGTCGATTCCTGAATCTGCCTAGGCAGCTGACACTTGTCCTCCACTAGTTCCGCCTGGTCCACACGACTCTCCTGTCGGGATTTTCTCCGATGGCTCAGATCTCCAACTCCTCGAGATCTATTGACACCTATCCCTCAAAACGAATGGTCCATATCTTGTCGCGAAATCGCGGATCTCAATTCCATGTGACAAAGGTTCTATGTGCTTGAAAACTCTGATTCTTCGATTCCTGACTCTCTTCCAGGTTTCTGACACGCGTCCTAGATGATGGACAGTTCGGATCAATTTTTGGGGTCCGCTACTTTACAAATCTAGGAACCTTCACTTACCTGAACTCCAATGACCAAAATCCCGATCTGGTGATCGCGCGCCACGTGTCCTCCTTGAGATCCTACGACTGTACTCCCTCCATCGTTCCGAGGTTTTCTTGGTCATGGATCCTTGACTCCGGAAGTTCCGGAATGCCGATGAACTTTCGACTCCTTGCCACCTGTCCCCAACAGATGGACGACCTAGATCTTTCAGGGGTTTCGGGGTTTCTATTGTTGGGAAACACTTGACCACGGGATTCCCGATCCTTCAAATCCCGATGTGAACTCCCGTGTTGCTTCTGTCAGATCTAAGGGCTGACGGGTAACCGGTCCACGATACAACAGTCCACGAACCTTGGAACTTGCACTCTCGATGCGACCGTATCCTCTTCACTTCTTCAATAGATCCAACGGCTGACAGGATCCTATCGATCTCCTCTACGAGATCCTGACTGTCCACTTCCTTCTTGGCTATCTGCTGATCCTCTTGCACGTAACCTTGCAGCAGCTATTCAACCTCTTTATGCATAGACCCTCGGTGCTTATCCTCAATGGATTTGAAAACCTTATCCCTCCTGAGCTTCCTCACCCTTCCAACCTCAAAGAGGTTCTCTGCACGCACTCCTTGCCAAAGTTCTCAAATCACCTATAAGTGTTGAGATCTTTTGACTCTGCGCACCCCTGCAACAGTAGTCCTTCAATACTTCACTCAGGTTTCATGACTGAGACTCTCCTTAGCCTGCGCACTCCTTGCATGGCTTTAGCAACCCACTTTCACTTCTGAGGGTTTTGAGAACAAGAGTTTAACTCCCAAGCCTTCTGTCAACGCACTCCTTGCAGATGACTCAACTGCACTCCTTGCAGGAATCCTTGCTCAAAGAGAAACAATTGTAACTCACCCCACTCTCTCTCAAATTTCAGTCTCAACACATGAAATCATACACACAGCATAATAAAAAATGCAGAACAGGAAGTAATATTCATAGGCAGAGCATTCAAAACACATACACAGAGAATAACACAACAACCATGAATCTGAATCAACTCCTTCTATTAATTCAAGATCTGTACATGGGTGTTCTTTACAACTATCTGCTATTCTCTTATGCTCTAGACTCTTCTTTTTCCTGTTGCTTAATGTTACAATAATACAAATGAGGGTGTCTATAATCGGTTTTCCCTCTCCCTTCCAGAACTATCTAATCTAAGAATTTAATTCTACCTACCTGCAACTACTACTATAAATGCCTTTGTCAATCTCAGACGAGAGCGTATGGCTCGAGGTCTGAGTACATTTCTTCCAAGGCACTTAAATTAAATGATCTCATTTAAGTTAGGTGCATCAACTTCAAGAGGGAATTTAAAAACTTGTGCTGGACATCTTCCAGCTAGCTTCTCCTGCCACGTTGGTTTTGCTTGTCGTGAGGGATGCTCCTGCATCATACTCCCTCGCTTGAAAATTTGCATGGGATCCTGTCCATGAGCTCCTGCACGGTATGTCCATGCTTCAAAATTTTTGCTTTAGTCTCCCAGCTGACATCTTCCACTGGATGTCCCTTCCATTTGACCAAATACTCAAAGTATTCTTTCCTTCTGGTCTTCTTACCCACTGTTTTATTCAGTATATGCTCCATCTGTAGCTTTTCGGCAGCTGGCATCTACTTCTGCCACTGGACCTCTGGTTGATCATCACTTTCTGCTCCTGCTTCATCATCTTTATATGGATATAAGTCTGAAACATTAAATATCAGAGATATTCCAATGTCCTCTGGTAACTCGATATCATAAGCATTCTCTCCCATCTTCTTCAAGACCTTGCATGGTCCAATTTTCTTCATCTTTAACTTGTTGTATGTTCCTCTCGGGAACCTTTCCTTCCTCAAATGTGCCAGAACCAGATCACCAACTTCAAACTGAAGTTGTCTCCGATGTTGATCTGCTCTGCGTTTGTACTGACTTGACTTCAATAGTCGCTCCTTCACCTGGCTATGAAGTTCCTTCATTGCTTCAGCGAATTCTCCTGTGCTAGCACTACTAGTATCAGTCTATTCTGAATCCCTCAGTTCAGAAACTCCTCTTAGCTGCATTCCATATACAATCTGAAATGGACTTTTCCCTGTGCTCCGATTTACTGAGTCATTATAAGAAAACTTTGCTTGCGGCAGTATGCTATCCCAACTGCTATGGTGCTCTGTCACCAAGCTCCTCAAAAAATCTCCTAGACTTCTATTGACCACCTCTGTCTACCCATCTATCTGAGGATGATAAGCAGAACTAAACATCAAATTAGTCCCCAGCTTCTTCCACAATGTTCTCCAGAAATTCCCTATGAATTTTGTGTCTCTGTCCGAAACTATGCTTTTTGGCAATCCATGAAGTCAAACAATCTCTTTGAAAAACAAATTTGTGACGTGGGTCGCATCACTGGTCTTCTGGCATGGAATGAAATGTGTCATCTTAGAAAACCTGTCCAATACCACAAAGATTGAATCAATACCTCTTTGTGTTCTTGGCAATCCCAATACGAAATCCATGCTAATTTCATCCCACGGCCTCTCAGGTATGGGTAATGGCTGATAAAAACCCACATTCTGTTTCCTTCCCTTTGAATGTTGGCAAATCCTGCATCTGTCCACAAACTTCTTGACCTCTGATTGCATCCCTGGCCAAAAGTATGACTCGCTCAGCTTTGCAAATGTCTTATCATGGCCAAAATGTCTTGCCAATCCTCCACTATGCTTTTCCTTTAACAAGTTCTCCCTCATGGAGCAATTCGGAATACACAGTTGATTGCCTTTGAATAGAAATCCGTCCTAGATCACATACTCTATCTACTGGATTCTGTCTTTGAGAACTGGATTCCCAGCTGCTTCATAAGCCTCCTTAAAGTCTGAATCATCTGCATACATGTTTTTAAGATCATCAAAGCCTAACGTTTGGAATTTGAACTCCTGCAACAGCAACCACTTCCTGCTCAAAGCATCAACAACTTTTTTAGCAGTCCCTGAAATGTGTTTAATTACAAATGTAAAATTCTGCATGTATTCTACCCATTTAACATGCCTCTGATTCAGCTGAGTCACAAATTGTAATGCATGGTTATCACTATATAAGACAAATTCTTTTGGAATCAAATAGTGCCTCCATTTCTTCAATGCCTGTATGATGGCATAGAATTCTTTATCATATGCGGAATATTTCTCTTTTGCCTCATTCAACTTCTCGCTGAAATATGCAATCGGCCTGTCTTCCTGGCTCAAGACCGCTCCTATGGCAAACCCGCTTGCATCACATTTTACCTGAAATGTTTTCTGAAAATCTGGCAACACCAAAATTGGTTGCTCTGTAATCTTTTGTTTCAACAAATTGAAACTCTTCTCAGCCTCTTCAGTCCAGTTAAAAGATTTATGTCTTTTCTTCACTGTATCCATCATTGCTACGCTAATTCCACTGAAATTCCTGATGAATTTTCGGTAGAAACTAGCCAGTCCATGGAAACTCCTTACCTCAAATACGTTCCTCGGTGATGGCCAATTCTTAATCACCTCCACCTTATCTGGATCCATCCTCAACTCATTTGTAGATATAACAAACCCCAGATAAATGAGTTTTGTCTTCATAAATGAGGACTTTTTCATGTTAATCAACAACTTTTCCTGCTGCAGCTTCTTCATCACAATAGCCAAATGCTTCAGATGTTCAGCCTTTGTCTTTCTGAAAACCAATATGTCATCCAAATACACGATGACAAATTTCCCGATGAATTCCTTCAGGATTTCATTCATCAGCCTCATGAAGGTACTTGGTGCATTCGTCAAGCCAAATGGAATGACAAGCCATTCATACAAACCTTCGTTTGTCTTGAATGTTGTTTTCCACTCGTCACCTTCTCTCATACGAATTTGATGATATCCACTCTTCAAATCTATCTTTGAAAAAAAATTTGCTCCACTTAAGCAATCCATCAAATCATCCATTCTTGGCAATGGGAATCTATACCTGATAGTTATCTTGTTTATCGCCCTTGAATCAGTGCACATCCTCCAGCCTACGTCTTTCTTCGGACTGAGTACTGTTGGAACAACACATGGACTCAAGCTTTCCCTGACCAAGCCTTTGTCCAACAACTCCTAGACTTGTTTCTTGACCTCCTCCTTCTCCTGTGGCGTCAATCTGTACGCGGCTTTGTTTGGCAAACTGGCTCCTGGTATGAGGTCTATATGATGACTCACGCTCCTCATTGGTGGCAATGAATGGGGTAATTCGTCCACTACAATATCAACAAACTCTTCTAGCAGTTCCTGAACTTCTCCTGGCAAATCATCCACTCTTGTGCTAGTCAGAACAATTCTCGGTTTTCTGACCACGAAGAATTGTGGATCCTCCTTCTTCTTAACTTCTATAAGAAGTTCCTTCCCACTCATGAGAAGTACTCTGTTACTTACCTCTGGGTTCACCTCTTTATCTTCAATTGGACACAATTTATGAGTCCTCCCACTCTTTCTCAGGGTATATGTATTCATTCTCCCATCATGAATCACATTTATGTCATACTTCCATGGCCTTCCCAACAATAAATGACAAACATCCATTGGAATGACATCACATAAAATCTCGTCATTATATCTTCCTATTTTAATGTCAACTAAGCACTGTTTAGTGACATTTACCTAATTTCCCTTCTGTAGCCATGAAACTTTGTATGGACTTGGATGATCAGTTGTCTCCAGCTCTAGCTTTTCTACCATCTCGGTTGAAACGAGATTATTTGTGCTTCCACTGTCCACGATGACTTTGCATACTCTATCCTTGGTCTTGCAAGCAGTCCCAAAAAGATTGTTCCTCTGTGCTGGATTCTCCATCTCCTTCTCTGGCGTCAAAAGGACTTTTCGCATCACCAACAATCTTCCGCACTCAGCGTATTCTGCCTCATTATCTCGCCTCTGTGCCTCAGCGATGTGAGTCTCTCCAATTTCTTTCTTTTTCTCCGAACACTTGAATGACTTGTGTCCATTCTTTCCACACGTGAAGCATGTAACTACTCCACCTCTTCCTCTTCCTCTACCTCTAGTACGAGGAAATCTATTACTATCAGCATATCCTCCTCTTTGCTTAGTATGTTGTTCTCTTTGCTCAGCATATCGCCCTCGCTGCGAACTTCCACCTCTCTCTGTCTGAGTCTGAGGTTTCTTCCAGTCATCCTTGGGCTTCTGGTATTTATCTTGGAAAACCGATTTTCCTTTGGGATGACTCCTGCCTCTACCCCTTTGACTTTGTTTATGGCTCAACTTCTCCTCCACTTTCAGAGCCAATTGGTATGCATCCTCCACTGTTCAGATGGTTGCCAAATTTAGTTCATCCTGAATCTCATACCTCAGGCCATTCAGATACCTGACCACCTTTTCGTCATTGCTTTCATGATGACCTGCTCTGATGTTCAACCTGTAAAATTCCTCACTATACTCTTTCACTGCCATCAGCTTCTATCTCAGGTTCTGCATCCTTCTGAACAAAGAAATTTGATAATCCCTAGGAATGAATTTTGCCTTCATCTTTGCAATCATCCTGTCCCAGCTCTTAATTTTCTGTTTACCTTGGCAACACCTGTCAGCTTGCAGTTCATCCCACCACAAGGATGCATGTCCTTTTAGTCTTGTGATGGCATGTCTGACCTTCTTGTCATCTTCGATATCTTCATAATCGAAGTAAGTATCAAGAGCTCTAATCCAGTCTAGTAGCTCTTCTGCATCCAGACTCCCTTCATAAGATGGAATGTCCATTTTTGTTTTTGAACTCATCCGAGCGATAGCCTTAATTAAACGCTCATTGGCTGCATCTTCTACTAGGATTTCTTCTCCTCCGCGTCTAGCATCACCTTCATCCTCGGATTCACTGGCACCCTCTACATCAACATTTCGTCTTCGTGATGTCTCCATATCCTCCATTCTGGCACAAATATTTTGTATCTCTCTCTCCATGTCTGGATTCTGTACTTGCCTACCTCTTTCTCTGGACAATTCCCTTTCTTCCTCTGGGTCGGGTGATTGTCTACCTCTTCTTCTTGGCGGCATGGTGAATTCTCCTTTTCCTTTGCTATAGAAAGAAAATAAACTTTTCTACACTCTGATACCACTTGATGCAGGTACGCCAACCAGGGCACGTCCGCACACAGGTACTTTCTCCTTTCTCGGCTTGAAGAACTGTGAAATTCTTCTATTTCCCTATCGGGAAATCTTCCTCCCACAGGAAACTCTTCTCGAAATCCCCCTTTTCTCTATCAGGGTTTCCTCTATCGGGGTTTTGACACCCACGATGCTCTGGCAACTTGGAACGTCGATCCCCGATCTCCGATGTGCCCCCCTTGTTGCCTCAGCCCGCTTGGCTTAGCCTTTAGTCCACGCGACCAACTCTTATATGACCCAGCAATAACCTTGTCAGGATTTTGGGGTTTTCGATGTCGAAATGCCCGCGTTCCCAAGACTCGCGATTTCCCGAATCGCGATGCACCCTTTTCACGATAGCCTTCCGGCTATAGGCTTCACACCATATGACTGTAACTTGTGACCATGGCCTCAACCCATCAGGGCTACGGGAATTCTAATGTTATGAAACACTTACCCGTGGGTCGTCGATTCTCAGTCAGGCTGACACCTGTCTCCCACTACGACTCCTCCTTCTGCCTACTAGGCTGACAGTTGTTCCCCACTGATCAGGGTTTCCTCGATCAGGATTTCAATGTATATGAATCACTTGTCACCGGGATCCTCGATTTCCCGATAAACTCCAATCACCGATGGGCTTACTCCCTGTCGGGACTTTCCCCAATGACACAGATCTCTGCCACGCGTCCTCTAATATGAATGGTCTTGATTTCCTCCGGTGTTTGGGACTCGAAAGGTCTAAAGCTCCTTGTCCTTAGGAACTCCGGTATGCTGATTCTCGACTTTGCCCAGGCAGCTGACACCTGTTCTCCACTAGTTCCGCCTGTGGTCCACATGACTCTCCTGTCGGGATTTTCTTCGATGGCTCAGATCTCCGACTCCTCGAGATCTATTGACACCTGTCCCTCAAAACGAACGGTCCATATCTTGTCGCGAAATCGCGGATCACAATTCCATGTGACAAAGGTTCTATGTGCTCAAAAACTCCGATTCTCCGATTCCCGACTCTCTTCCAGGTTTCTGACACGCGTCCCAGATGATGGATGGTTCAGATCAATTTTTGGGGTCCGCTAATTTACAAAGCTAGGAACCTTTACTTACCGGAACTCTGATGACCAAAATCCCGATCTGGTGATCGCGCACCACGTGTCCTCCTTGAGATCCTACAGCTGTACTCCCTCCACCGTTCCGGGGTTTTCTTGGTCATGAATCCTTGACTCTGAAAGTTCCGAAATGTCGATGAACTTTCGACTCCTTGCCACCTGTCCCCAACATATGGACGACCCAGATCTTTACAGGGTTTCGAGGTTTCTATTGTTGGGAAACACTCGACCACAGGATTCCCGATCCTTCAAATCCTGATGGGAACTCCCGTGCTGCTTCTGTCAGATCCAACGGCTGACGGGTAACTAGTCCACGATCCAACAGTCCACGAACCCTGGAACTTGCACTCCTGGTGCGACCGTAACCTCTTCACTTCTTCAATAGATCCAACGACTGACGAGATCCTATCGATATCCTCTACGAGATTCTGACCTTCCACTTCCTTCTTGGCTATCTTCTTATGCTCTTGCACGTAACCTTGCAACATCTATTCAACCAATTTATGCACAGACCCTCAGTGCTTATCCTCAATGGATTTGAAAGCCTTATCCCTCCTAAGCTTCCTCACCCTTCCAACCTCAAAGAGGTTCTCTGCACGCACTCCTTGCGGCAGTTCTTGAATCACCTCTAAGTGTTGAGATCTTTTGACTCTGCGCACCCCTGCAACAATAGTCCTTCAATACTTCACTCAAGTTTCACGATTGAGACTCTCCTTAGCCTGCGCACTCCTTGCACGGCTTTAGCAACCCACTTTCACTTCTGAGGGTTTTGAGAACAAGAGTTTAACTCTCGAGCCTTCTGTCAACGCACTCCTTACGGACGACTCAACTACACTCCTTGCAGGAATCCTTGCTCAAAGAGAAACAATTGTAACTCACCCCATTCTCTCTTAGATTTCAATCTTAACACATGAAATCATACACACAACATAATAAAAAATGCATAATAGGAAGTAATATTCATAGGCAGAGCATTCAACACACATACACAGAGAATAACACAACAACCATGAATCTGAATCAACTCCTTCTATTAATTCGAGATCTGTACATGGGTGTTCTTTACAACTATCTTCTATTCTTCTATGCTCTAGACTCTTCTTTTTCCTGTTGCTTAATGTTACAATAATACAAATGAGGGTGTCTATAATCGGTTTTCCCTCTCCCTTCCAGAACTATCTAATCTAAGAATTTAATTCTACCTACCTGCAACTACTACTATAAATGCCTCTGTCGATCTCAGACGAGAGCGTATGGCTCGAGGTCTGAGTACATTTCTTCCAAGGTGCTTAAATTAAATGATCTCATTTAAGTTAGGCGCATCAACTTCAAGAGAGAATTTAAAAACTTGTGTTGGACGTCTTCCAGCTGGCTTCTCCTGCCACGTTGGTTTTGCTTGTTGTGAGGGATGCTCCTGCATCACTATACAAGTTCGATTTCCTGAATAAACCAGAATTGAACAAGGTCTACTATTCTCTCTATAACATGTTTTTGGGGAGGATTCAAGGAGTGAAACTTGGAGAAATTTTAGAGAATAAATTGAGTAATATTATCTATAGGATCCAAGTATTCCAAGAATTTAATAATTTTAGAAATGGAAGAAGTCTCAGGAAGCATTGTCAGGTTCTATGTGATGGCTGGTTGATGGTGATGATTTACTGTAAAGTTTTATTATCTCTCATATATTCTTGGGTGGAAGGAAGGGGCAAGGATGGAGAGTTCAAATCTCTCTTGATATTGGAGGATTTTATCTTCATCTTGGAGGTTTATCCCTCCCTTTACATTTGGAAGATGTAGCTACCTTTGGAAGTCATTACTTCCCTTGAACAATAACTATTGATTATTTCTCATACATCGTGCATGGTGTATTATGGTGTATTGGTGTAACGCTTATACTATTGTTCATTTCTCATTGGACATAATTGAATGGTTTAATTATAAGTTAAAAAATATTTGAAATTGTACTTGATACTGATTCACCCCCCTCTCAGTATCAACAATTGGTATCAAAGTGGGTTACCTTCAGTACAGTTTAGCCACTGGAAGGAAGATCCTAAGAAGAAATGGAAGACAAAATTCCAAATGGGATTCCACCATTTGATGGAAGCAATTTTGAATATTGGAGTAATAGAATGGAAACCTACTTGAAAGATATTGGGGCAGATGTTTGGTTCTCAATTGCTTCAAGATACAATGCTTTGAAGAAACCAAAGAATGCAACTCAGAAGGAAGCAAAAAGGAGCAATAAATTGGCAATAGATACCATCCTGGATGGATTGGCAAATTCAGTGAAATACAAGGTGGGATCATGTGCATCTTCAAAATATATTTGGGACAAGATACAATACCTTTATACAAGGGAAGAAGAAGAAGAAGAAGAAGAAGAAGAAGAAGAAGAAGAAGAAGAAGAAGAAGAAGAAGAAGAAGAAGTTGAAGCAAATTACAACATCTCAGATTTCAAGGAAGCAAATAGAGGTCAATTGTTTTTCCTTAATTGTGAAGCAGTGGGACATGTTGAATTTGAATGTCCTCATCCAAGGATTGAAAGAGATGACACCGAAGAAGAAAATTCCAATGAAGAAGAAAAAAATCATGAAGCTGAAATTATTCAACAAGAATATGAGAATCTTAAAAAATTGAAACATGTTGAGATTGAAAATAGCAAGCTCAAAGATACACATAGAAAACTAAGAAGTGAATTGGGTAGTTGTGAAAAGACAGTTGTAATATTGAAGAAATAATTAGAAGACTTTGAGAAACCAAGAGAAGAAAACATTTCCTTGAAAACTCTACTCAAAGAAGAAAGAAGAATAGGAGAAGTAAGGAATGTCCAAATGATGAAGAAAGAAGAAGATTATGAGAAACTTGAACAAGAAGTTGTCTCATTGAGAAAGAGATTAAGAAACTCTCAAGTTCTAAAATACTTAAAACATCTTGGATGGATGGGTGAAATGTCATACAAAGAAGATGCAAATACCAACAAGAAGGTTGAAGAAAGAGCTACAGAGATAGGTTGATGAGAAGTGGACCAGGATACCGGAAAGAAGGAATGATTACAAAAGATTTGAATAGCCAGTAAGACCTCCTACCTTTAGGAATCAAAGAAGCTTCAATCACTATGAAGGAAACTACATAAGAGTATATCATGAACCCATATGGAATACATCACAAAGAAGGCCACTTACTCCAAGGTATCAAAATTTCTTTTTGGCTCACTATTATACTTGCAAAAATTTTGGACATAAGACGATTAATTGCAGAATCAATGAAAGGAAGAAATACGCAAGAAACATGAATGGTGTAAAAAGAAGATATGGAAATAATCGTGGATTTGTCAACAAAAAGTTATAATTCATTTTCCCCATTGATGGACAAAAATATTGTATGCTACCAATGTAATTATCTTTTTCACAAAGCATGAGATTGCAGATATATGAATGAAGACATCTCTATGCCAACCACAATATGGAGGAGGAAAGAGATTCCAAACAATGAAGATTGTTGAATAACATTAATCGCTGATGAATGTAAAGAAGAAGATGAATGGTACATAGACAGTGGATGTTCTTCACACATGATCGGGGATCAAGACAAATTCATCAGCTTGAAGAGAAAGGGTGGCAATGTTGCATTTAGAGATGACTCATCTGCCAAAATACTTTGAGAAGGTGTAGTAGAGCTTGGAATAAAATAGAAATAAGAAAAATGAAATGGAAAGTGATATAATGGAAATGAAAATGAAAATGGAAAAAGAAAGTGAAAGTAAATGGAAAATAAAAATAAAAGGAAAGGGAAAATGAATGTGAATGTGGAAATGACTAAGTAATGAAAGGAGAATAAGAAATGAAAGAGGGAAGAATGGATAAGTTTGGAAAATGTAGTAGGAGAGTTGAATGGAAGAGATAAAATGGTTAAGTATGGAAAGGAGAGGAGGGGAGAGGAGAAAATGGAAAAATGGTTAAGTGTGGAGAATAGTAAGGGTAAAATGAAAGTAATGAGAAAGTGGGAAAATGGCTAAGTATGGAATGAGAGTATGAAGAGAGGTGAAGGGAGAGATGAAGGGAAAGGAAAGGAGAGGTTAAATGTGGAGATGGAAGGTGAGAGATGTTGGTTGTGGAGCCTGATTATGTTCCTGATTCAGAGGTCTTTGTTTTCAGCCGTGTTTATACCCCATGAAGAATTTACACCCTAGAAGAATGTACAATCCTCCATGCAGGGGAGTGCTAGGGGGGTTACCCCCCCTACGGGGTCTGGGGGCAAAGCCCCAGAAGGAAAAATTACCTTGTAAATTTATATTGTAATTTCATAGTAAATTTGGACCATTCATTATAATGTCACATATCTGACGGTAGAAGTTATGTTAGGTTTTTTTTCCCTAGAAGGAAACCCTCTTTTATGAGGGAAATGTATTGTGGCTATGTATCATTGTGAATATTGTATTTTGAGTGAGGATACTGTGAGAGAAAGAAGAGGAAATTATAGTGGGTGTGTTGTAGGCTATATCCATTCATTTGCTGGATAATAATAAAGGAAGGAACTAACAATTTCTCTAGTGGACGTAGCCCACACTGGGTGAACCATGTATATCTGTGTCTCTATTGTATTGCGTATCTTTTGTGTTTTATTTTTGCATTTTGTTTTATTTTATTTCTCCATGATCATGTTTTTCTAACAAGAGAAATGACTAAGTGAGGAGAGTACTTAGTCAAAAATTCGAAAATGGAGAGGAGAAAATGACTCTTAGAAAATTATTCTAATCTCTTTTTGTAATCTCTATGTCAAATGTCTAGACAAAATATTGAATTCTTAGGCATATGGAGTCAGATTTTGATTCCAAAAAATATATGACAAAGATGCGACTTAAGGATTCACCATCAACATATAATAGTTTATAGATTTTCTTCTTATGCTAATTTTATTTATTTATTCCAAGAGTGAGAAAATAAAGAAAACCAATTTTTGGTCAACGGAGGTCAGAAGAGGAACTGATGGCTAAAATACATTACAAAAATTCATGATGAAGAGTGGCATAAGAAATGGGCTTGAAGATCCAGGAACCAATGAGTACCTACAATTAGAAATCAAGTAGAAATATATAGATCATCCCTGAGGTAGGCATACCCACGCTCAAAACAAAAATAAAGCATGTCTTCCAACACAATACACTACGAATCCATGAAGTGAAATGCAAGACCATGGCCACAAAAAAATTACACAGTGGATCCATGTCATCAACTAGATCATATCCATGAGAAAATACAATGTGCATATATACCACAATATATAGATTAGGAAGACAACAAATACTAAAAAAAGTTATCCCAAAGTTTTCAAAGTTCTCATATACAAGTGATATACTCCATCTCAACTTGGGAGGGGATGTTGTTAAGGAAGGATGTGGCTTTTGGTCCCCGGTTTTGACCATGTTCCTTGCCTATACTATATACCATTGACCTCCAACTATATGCCAGTACCACCCTTTTTGAACTTATTTTGATATAATCAACAGCCCTTTACCATTCAAAGGGGTCACCTAAGGTATCCTTGAATTTCAAGCTATTATTATGCATTTTAATACTTTAAATTGATAATTGGACTAATATCATTTGGGTTAGGTACCATTGCTA
>JZKD02S1968401.1:0-14197 GCA_000966675.3 Picea glauca | reverse complement strand
TATTAAATTTAAAATTTTACGCAAGCGTATTATTACTTTTAAATAAATTATTACAACTAAAAATTAATATATAAAAAATGATAATTTAATTATTAAAAAGGTGTATTAATACTTTTAAACAAATTATTAAAACCAACATTAATATTTAACCTAAGTTACACATAAAATTATTATTTTTTTTAAATAATAAATGAAATAAAATAAAAAAAACTAGAGACGGGTAGTGGGTCCTCGCATGAGGCCCACGTGCCCACTTATTCTTACAAAACCCTACACCTGCCAACTCTTCGAACCCTACGCATCCTTCCTCTTTCGCCTCCTTCTCATCCACCAAGACCTTCCTCACATCATTCTTTCTTCACCACAGATCTTGCCTTTGCTCTGTTCAGAGGTTCCAAGAATCTTCCCCGCCATGGCTCGCATCCTCGCCATTGTTCTGAGCACTTTGCCAGCGCTGGCCATTGCTCTATCTGCTGCCAGATCGTTTGAAGAACAGAGTATATTGATATGGTCACTGATGTTCCAACACTTTCTTCATTGCAAATTCATTGTCAGAGAAACCTTGATCCTAGAGGTACGTTTTCCCTTGTCTCAGAATTTTTAGAGTTATTGGGGTTTTGACTGTACTAGTTTACGTTTTCCCCTGCCTTTAGTCTAGGAGTTGTTTTGTAATCTGACAAAGAAAAATCTCATTTTAGCCATGAAGATAGGAAACTGGCCAATAGCTCTTCTTTCTTTTGGTAAAGGTCAACGGTCCTGTTCAAGCATTGGTGCATAATGGGAGGCTAGCTCAGTAGATTACCATTCCTGTAGTTCTTGAGTTTAGGAGTTAATGATTTGCGGATAGTAGCTTCGGTCGTTCGGTCGATAGGGTAAGCGCTCATTTCGTTCTTGCATGCTTTCCTTATGTTATGAGAGAGAGCCGCTATACGGCCATTTCTCTTTAGACAAATGACTGTCTCCCATTCCATTGCTGGAAAACACAGATTAGGATTCAGCTACGTGGTGAATGAAACAACATTCATTGAATGAGTTGACGCTAAACCTCCTACTCTTTAAGAGAGTAAGGGTTGTCTGCATTACTGGATTAACTACAATTAATAGTAGTAGAAACTGGGGGGCCGCATAGATGATTCAGAGGAGGTATGCTAATCAATGATCTACTGATGTAGCTAGTGCTACTGAAGCTGGGATTTTGACATTTCAGACAAAATCCCCACCCTCCATTACTGAGACACCCATTGTTGTTGCACTGGTAGCTACCGTTGCTGCTAATTTGATTTGATCTGATCTCCAATAATACTCGTAGTACTAGTACTTGTGAATCCAAACAAATCAGTCAGCCTCGCCTGCCAGGAATTTCAGAGACATTTCAATCAGTGGGCTTTCATTCCACTTTAATACTTCACTTCCTCTCTGGCAGTTCAAGGCAATGAACTCAATTGGTGGCAGTTTTGAGTACCAAACTACTTTAATTCAGGGGAACAAAAAAAACCATTATACAGTTTGTGAGCTTCCGAACGACCTCTGCAGCGGAAGCCAAGAAGCTCGGATGAGACGGAAGCCTCCATAAATCAAGAAAGTCTCGGTTTTTTTTTTTTAAAAGAAAAACTTCAACAGTGCAACAATTAGAAAATTATTCAGAGTATAGTTTAACCTACTGAAGCTGTTATTACTCATTATATTCTTTGTTTTTCCTTTATTCCTTTTGACTTTATATTTAAGTTTTTGTACAAATTCGATGTGAAAGATTCTTTATTATGACATTCATCATGAAAATGGAAGGAATCGTGCTCATTTATCGTTAAATTGAAGGCTTTAAGGCATCATGCTCTCTTTTCAATGATTCCATTCCTGAGTGATGGTTCGAACGTCTCTTGTGATCTCGGAGTAGCCAGGGAATATTTGGGGAAGCCCGTGCCAATATTCACTACTTTTCTGTCAGCGTGTTTTTTTTTTTTTTTAGCGAAGAGTGCTTCTTAGAAGGAACAGCTGGAACTGAGCCACATTAAGATTATTTATTTTTCATCCTTTTTGTTGACCTAAAATGGCAAAGGTGCTCTATTTTTGTTAAAGATGTCTAGATTTGGCGAATCTTTTTAATTGTGGGTATATTAGCCGTATGTTGTCGGTATTTTCATAGATATCTCGAAGTTAAACGTTTCCATTTTATTTTATTTTATTTTTTTGGTTGAATTGCCAAGAAAATTAGTCACTGATTTAAAGAAAATAAATATCTGTGCAAAAAGCGTCTTCGTAGCAGAAATTGTCTATGGCTCGCTTCAATCTAATATGATTGATAACGAGTTTCGATCGATTCTCGTTGTGTGTGCGTTTCCCACATAATTTCCATCACGGTCTTTTTAGCCTTGTGCATTGTCGATCAAAGAGCAATTATTTTCCAACCTTACCAGTAAACCTTTATGGAAATTCGTTGTTTGTTACGCATCTGTACTCAAACGATTTGGAAATCCTCTAGCACGACTTATTTTTCATCAGCTGTTCTTTTCAATTACTAGATTGAATTCAAGTTTTGTAATAACCCTAGTAGTATGTTTTACTTTGGTAATTTGTTTTTACATTTTTAATTCGTATTGCATTTATTTATTTATTTTTATATTTGTTTTAAAATTTTTGTGTTTGGTTTGCAAGTTAAGGGCGTAGCTGGAGTTAGAGCTTGGAGTTTTGGCCCTTAGGCCCAGATTTCAAACAAATGCTCTGATACCAAATGTAGGGGCCGAATAAATTAAACAACCATTTATTTTACAACATAGCAGTAAAATTCAAGAGTTTCCTTCATTTAGCACATTCACATTACAAATTTATCAATAATAATAAATTTTATAATAGATTAAAAACAATTGCAAATTTTAAATACCTGAACCTGATGCTAATAATCCTCCGTTTGTCCGCCGCTTGCCTCCTTGACCTCTGTTGCAAAACACTGCCCAAAACCTAGTTCCTCCCTGCCAGCTAGGTAACTTCCTAGCTCCAGGATATCATATGGATATCCTGGCCCCCGTGCCCAAAACCTCCAACAACCCCGGTGCCTGACTGATACAATCCCACTCCCAAAACTCCACTCCTCTCTGCAAATCTAGACCCCCAAAATCAATCGCTCATCTCCCCCGTAGAATGTCCTCCCATCCACCTCCTTCCCCTCCATATTCCTCCTTCCCTGACTCCCCCCTCATTTACTCCCTACCTAACCCATTTATTACCTTCTTATCCTTTCTCGTTAATGCCCCTTATCCCCTTTATTTAATATCTTATCCCTTGTAGTTAATATGTTATCCCTTTTCGGGTACGTAACTTAATTTAATAATATAATTTATTATCCTCCTTTTATTTTATTTACCTTATTAATTAATGAGTTAATTAATACTTAAATTAATCATTGACAATCATGAATAACTAAATAATAATTAATTAGTTAATGTTATTTTAAGAAATAATTATGGTTTAGCTAATCTTTTAGGACAATTATATTATTAAATTAATTATAATTAATTATCATATACACTTATTTAACCAGGGTCGTTACATTACCCAACTAACCACTAGGGTTGGAAATTAGCGGTAGTACAAGGGCATACCGCATGAAAAAGCTAATCATTCGGAGCATCTCGAACCGATTCGCCTATAGGAACAACCAAATGTGGTTTGTCCATAGCTTCATGCATAAAAACAACATGAGAAACAAGCTGAGCTGACCATTTGTAGCAAAAGGAACGTTATTCAACATGACGCCCTCCTTCGACAGTCGGTCAAGGGAAAGCGTCTTTCTTCACCTCCTCCCCCTAGGTCTAGGGAAACATTCACACATTAACATATGGATTATACCTCAATCCATATGGGTTAGTAGACCAAACTCCCCCTACTATTATAATAAGAGATATTGCATCCCCTACAGCCCGTGAAATAGATTTTTTCTTGGTGCAACACCTTCAAGTAATAATCGAATAGGCTACCTTTAATTAAGAGTGGGGCCTTTACTGGATTGAAAACCAGGGGCATGAGCTGGGCATACAGGCATCCCTATTAATCTCTCCATTATTCTTATTATTTGAGCTGGAAGTAGCTACACCTTCCCAATCTATCCTAGCCGGGGAACAGGCAGATTTAATGTGACTCCTATTCCTTTAGTAACCCACCCTATTTATTAAATAGAACAAATCTGACCCCTTTAAATCAAGAATAAATAGGGCCCAACTTGCTTGGTATTTATCCATCCCTATTTATTATTATTTAAGCTCATGTGAGGCATAAGAACCTAGCCCACATCATTCTATGCCTCGTCGGTGTAGTCATCTCTCCTCCCTAAAAATTGATCAATATTCTCGGGCTGATTTCATTAA
The DNA here is from genome assembly GCA_000966675.3 of Picea glauca. Taxonomy (NCBI): domain Eukaryota; kingdom Viridiplantae; phylum Streptophyta; class Pinopsida; order Pinales; family Pinaceae; genus Picea; species Picea glauca. The sequence goes on along the minus strand of JZKD02S1968401.1, from coordinate 9,839 downwards.
GTATCGGGGACAAGTGGTTAATACATATATAATATACGACTTGATTCACCTTTTTAGTAGAGTGAGGTGCAACAATAATAATAGTATGTAAATTCATAATATACGGACGATTATTTGAGGAGTTTTGAAGCTAGTTGTTCGTATGTAGATAATAGACCTTCAGAGCCTTCACTCCTTCCCTTATCTCCGGTTCCGATATATCCTAGTACCTGTCGCTACATTATTATATATCCAGATAGTTGTCTAAAAAAAAAGTATAGTAGGGATATCTATAGTAAGTATAGATAAATAAGGGTATTAGGAGTGATATATAGTACACCGCTTTATTGAGAAGGAGATATTTTGGATTTTTTTTCTTCTCATAATACCCATCTTTTAATAAGAATGTCATTACCTTCTTTCCCTACCCAGACAACTTCAAGCTTTAAGAAAGACAAGGTTAGGTTTATTACCCCTCACTCCATGGCCCCTTTGTCACTCTGGTTCACGAAAACGAGGGATTGACTGAGATATCATTATGCATCATTGGTTATCACTTTTAATAATGGTGTGTCTGGCACCTAAATTAATAATAATAGGGGCCATGGAACGAAGCAGCCTTTTCTATTATTACAATGCCCCTACTATTATAATAAGGGCTATCCATATATGGGCATCTTGAGGTAGATCTGATCATGATGTTTGCCCGCTTAAAATAGAATATAGGGGGGAAAGAGTAGGGGTGATCTGTGATTCTAGAAAGGTTAGACTCTTTTTCCTCGAAAATACCTATATGCTTTGTCACCCTGGCCCCCTTAAATGAGAATCAAATAGAGTGGGGGCGACTCAATAGATACGAGATGCGACATTATATATTAATGAAGTTGTGCCTCCTAAATCTAAAGGTCGACGGATATGCTACCAGATACAAAATGCACCGCACTAGTGGACCCATGTTAGGGAGTTGGTGGAATCTGAATTAAATAAGAATACTAGGGGAGGACTCGACTTATAAAGAGGAAAGGCTCGACCTAAAGAACCAGTCTTACTAATATCTAACTAGAGGGGATCAATCATCTTAAGTGATCCTTCCACCCGAGCAAATATGTGAGTAATTATGCTCCTAGAGGCGATGGATATAGGGATTGCGACGAATAGGTGTAACGGAGATGTGATGCGTTGTGTACAACTCCTCATACTGTTGTCAACTATGCTAATCGCTATTCCGCCTCCCCCCTACTAATGATAATAGCAGTTTGTAGTAAATAGATATGGTTCCCAATAGAGATATATGGATGCAATAAATATTCCAATTCCATGTATTCGGTTAAGTGAGCTCTGCTAGCTACATTCCACCCATTCAAGGAAGTACAGATTCAAGCATTGCTTCCATTCCACATTCCAAGGGTTCTTATTACTGCAACTCCTAGCTAATTGATTTTTCTCCTATGTCTTCGGCCCCCCTACTATTACTTAAGGATACGACGGGGGGCTTAGGAACTATACTAATGGGATGAAACTGCCGCTTTTTTATAATAATCGGGAGAGAGGGAAGCTTACTGGGAGGATATAGTTGCTACTGAGAGAGATGCTTGAGTAAGGATCGATGGAAATGGTTGATAATGATCCAAATCTGTTTGGCTTACGAGATCACTCTAAATTGATAGATAACCTCGTTTCACTCCCTCCATAATTTCCAACGAGTCCTGCTCACATTAGGGTAGTATAGAGGGGCCAAATAATATTCTTATACTCTGGCTAATGCTCCATCTCCATTTACAATTATCTTACCGGTTCTTTTGTTCAAGAATCATTTTCTAGCTGTGATTTTTCCCATTCCCATTCTTATTTTTTGGATCATCAACAGGGCAGGTCTCTTCCTTTCCTTATCAGGATCGGCTTGTCACCTACCTTTCCTTATTATCCAGATCGGATGGCTACCTTGACTTCTATTCGGGATCGTTGTTTAGCCTGATGTCAACCCTCTCTTCTTTGGAATCGGTTCCCCTTTCATTGCAGGTTTGAACTCCTAACCTTGACTTTGATTTATCGCTTCCAAGTTTAGATTTCGCTGTCGTTGCTGGGCTGGTCCACATTGTCCCGAAATAGTTCACTTTCTTTCCTCTTTTTTGTACATAGAACAATTCATCATTTTTTAAAACATGTCGTTTCCTTAATCAACAATTTATGGTCGTCCCCCCAACCCATCCCGCTATACCTTCCCCCTTATACCACACCTATAGTAGTCCCTTCCCAATTATAGGAAATAAGAAATGTACTTTATTGTAAAAAGTTATCTCAACTTTGGTTGCATTTGTTTGTAGCACTGTCCCTTTTTGGGCATGGGATCTATTCACCTATTTGGTTAATGCTTGTCTAAAGCTCCAATCCTTACTTATTGTGACTATCCCAGAGGATCCTTTGGGGTAATGTTGGGCATTAACGACGCTATTCGCGGGGGCAACAACGATATATGCCTTTTCACCCACATGGAGGGCAGGGGCTTGGTGAAAAAGGTGGAAAAACCCCTTATTAAATTACCCAAGCTATTTCGGTGCATCCATAGCAGAAGGCAGTCCGGGTGCAGGGTGAAAATGCCTGTGCCTGACCAAGAGTGGGCAAGAATATAAAGTACTTTTGGGGAAGAAGCTAGTTGGAACTTTTGTTGGATATCCTTTTTCGGCCCTCTCAGGACCAATGTTCCCCAAAGTCGGATATTTCCTCGTCACCTTAGGCCCCATCGAGCCAAAGGAGTGGACACGCAGGATCATCCTTCATCGCTTTTGAGACTTTATGTTTGATGCTCCCTTCATAGTGGCAGAAGCGGGGAAGAAGGAAGGTGAAACCTACTACCTTATAGGCTGCGAACTTCCTCACCCGCCCAGGGAGACCGTGCTTTTGTGGCTACTTGAGGACACCTTCCCTACATTTAAGGGGGGGAMTTYGGGTCACTGTCTATCCCYGMTGGGAAKAACTTCGATACCGCATCRCRCGGGATGATCCYGAGTATCTAGTATCTAGTTCCCGAAGAAGGGGAGGATTCAGAGCCCCCATAGCGCTGTTTAATGGCTCCACAGAAGGTAAGGTTGTAACACATTAGAGMTATAGGTAGATTCTTTCTCTTCATTAATAAGCCTCCCTAGCGCTATCGATTGGTTGGTTGGAARGGAGATCATTGGGATAGGAAAGGGATATTGATCGATGGTAGCCAATTACTTCACAACGGAGCAGGATCACGTAGAGCAACAAGTTCTTGCGGACAGGAGTTTCAGATCCATGAACTTTGTACAAAGCGTCTCGAGGAATAGACTCTTATATATGAGTTAACACATACTTTACGAATGTGTCCTTCTGAGGACGGGCCCAAGCGTTAGTTTAAGGAATGGAGGAAATCAATACCTTCAAGTGAGCTAAGAGAGAACATAAAGACCTCTCAGTTAAGAGAGACTTATGAATCAGTATTGGACATGTTACTATTAGAAGACAAGAAGGAATAAGGTAGGGAAGTATGGGTTCTTCTTTGTGAACCAATTCAAACATGACCCACCTTGAGGAAATCATTTTCGTCTCCATTCAGTGCTTCCCCATTCTATTTGACAGGAGGAAAGAAAGGCCTAGCATAAGCGAGGAAAATCATAGGTGCATAAGCTGGCCTATAGGTATGTATCTCTTAATTGCCTAATTACCAGATGGATAGATTGCCTTATTACTTGCCACCTAGAGTAGATCCATCACTTACTCTTACTTACTCTAGATGAGTAATCAACTAGCCTCATACAGCCAAAGAATGAAAAGACCTCACCGCATCAACATATATAATGGATATGCATTTGAAAGGGCAGAGAAACCTTAAAGAACCGTAAGTAGCCTATTTTCTGTTTTATACTCCTCCTAGGGCACACCCCTACGATATGAAAAATATCCCTCCTTCGGGGAAACAACCTCGATCTCCACTATGCCATGTCTACATTGTTTCAGAAGATTTCACTTTCTTTCCTCTTCTTTGTTTGTTTGTGGGCCAGTTCACCCTTTTTTCTACATGCACATAGCCTATTTCGCCATTTCTGGTAATCCCCCTGACCCATATCACTAGTACTTACCCCTTCACCTCACATGGGCCCTACCCAATTGGATTACCTACCAGGAGGGATTAACGTAGTCTTCTTTGCCCGGGGTGATCCAGATAACCCAGACTGGATCGACCCCAACCATAAGGGGGATCCAAAACCCGAACTTACCCAGAAGGCCCATCCATATTTACCTGCACCAGAAGTTACCAAGAGGTAGAGACCCTACATGTAATCCTCAAAAAAGACCCTTAAAAGCAGCGCTGAGCAAAATAAGAAGTGGTTTTTTTTTATACACCGATCCGAAAGCTACCGTAAACATTCGGTCTAATCATGTCCTATATTAACAACTATAAAGCTAGTAATTCATTCATTGCCTACCCTAAAGCCTACTATTTACTCCCCTCATTAGACCATTTATGACCTGTGAAGCCTAACCTGTTCATGCCACTTGATGACATTTAGTCTCATTGTGTCACTTGAATTTCATTGTGTTCCTTTATGAGAGGGCTATTTCAAATATGAATTGATGGTCCAGGAAAGATGCATTGACGGGATGGATGCTTACCAAGCCTCCCCGCTGCCTACCTCTCCGCTTGAACGCCTACTATTCCTCCCCGCTTGAAGGTCATAAGGCAAGGCTACAGTGTCAATGGAGGTGCGGCTTCGCCTCCCAATATGAGTTATAAACCTATGAAATTGGCATACATAGATTAGTTATAAACCGCTATAAAGGTGGCTCCATTATAACCTTTCACTCAAACAAGGCCCCATTCAACTGTGTTCTTGAAGTTAGAGCAATGCAGTATAAATACCCATTCTAGCCATAGCAGTGTAAGATGTCAGTATAGGTTATGCTAGCGTAACCTCATTCAAAAGTATCCTCATTAACTAGATTGATGTGGAGAAGCAGATAATCGATGTGGAGATGCGGAGAACCAACTATCGAACCACTTTCGTATCAGGAAAGACGGGTCAGTTCAGAAAAGAACATAATGAATTTAGGGGAATAAATGAAGGGAAAAGTGATGGTAATTCCTCTACCTGCTCCCATCTCTATCTCTGGACTGACTCTTCCCATTAAGGTAAGGAGAAATGTATTGGTCATTCAAAGTCCCGCTCATTCAATCTCTCTCGTTACCTACTAGTCTGACCAATTTCTTTTCACTCTATCTAGTAAGGCTAGTCAATATCTCTCCTCATAAATCCATGATTTTTTTACCTATCCCTTATCGTGAGCCTCATTCTTTATCTATTAAGGAAGGAGGGAATTCTCTCTCTCGGCTACCTTGAAGGAAGGCAGAATCATCAACTCAATGTGGAAGAGAGAGTCACTAGTCTATAGATAAAAAAGCTCAATCAACACCCCCGCTTACTTTAAGGGTGATTAAGTGACCATAGAATGATTGCAAATGCCCTTTGAAACCATTCGAACCAGCCATAAAGATGCCCATACGAAACAAAGAGATTTATGGTGCATAAAGTAAAGAATGAACACAACACCTTATAAAGCTAAGAGTAAGAACGAACCAGAGAAGATACATAGGGCCGAAGAGCTAGCCTTAGAGGGGAAACAGAAGAACCTGTCTCTACCACTAAAGCAGGGAAGTGGTGAAGAACCTGCCTCTCACACTGGAGTCATTCCTCCACATTCTATGGTCAATAGTAAATAGTTGGCTAAATAGATTTGATGGGGTATCCCTGATGCTCGTGGCTAAGTTGGTTTTGAACCATTAAGTTTTAAGTTCTAGTTGGAATTGCTCACTGTAATTACCTATATAATCTATTTCACTGGTCACCAGACGGATTCCTTTTCCTCCCTTTGATCGGAAGTCCTTCATATTTGTTTGTAGTGGATGGATAGAGATGGGGGGCTAGTGGCACTTAGGCACCGTTGTGAATGAAGATGAGCTGGCAGACTTTGTACGGGGGATGAAAATAATCATTTTCTCCAAGCAACCTGCGGAGGCCCCAGTTTTTTTATTCCCCTTATCATCCGTCGTGGTAACAGAGGTATTATTGTGGATTGGTATGGAATGGACGAAGTATTTGTTCTTCTCCCTATTTCTTTGCCGCTCCAATTGCTCATATTTCTCTGGCAGGAACTTACACATGAGGATACCATCCCCGCTCGTTGGGTTTGTATCCCCTGGATTTCATTAGTTCCTCCAAATGTTCCAACACGGATCACGGGAACCCGGGATTCGTATTTAAATCCTTGTAGAGCCGTTGGAGGTAAGAAATATCATTTTCTCGACCAAAGAAAATAGGATACAATAGGACTTCATGTAAGATGAAATCAAAAGTCGTGTTTTCCTTTAAACCAAACTGCTTTCGGAGAAGCAGTTTTCTCTTTTCCTGGATCAATAGTTCGATTTCCCACTCCCCTCTACATTGGTTTCCTAGGAGGTTTTCCAAAGAAGTATCCTGCAGCTCTTTGAGGACCTCTCGACATTGGAGAGTTTTTCTCTCCAACTCAGTGGAAATTTTGGTCAAAGTATCGGAGGCTATCTTGAATTTATTCAAGAATTCTACCTCATTTGACCTTACTCCCAATGAAGGACCTGCATTGCCTAGGTTCGCCAACTCGGTTGTTGACCCCTCTTCCCTTGGCGCAGGCCCTCCCAAAGAAACCTCGGGATTTTATCTTATCCCTTGTAGGAGCTGATCCCAATCCAGGGAATGGGCTTCTGATGAGCGCATCAGCGCGCCGAGTGATCCCCCGAACCCTCCTCTATAGGGGGTTGGCATAAAGCCACTACCTTGTCCATCGAGTATAACGGGGCAAATGATGGTATAGCGATGAACATCAGAATAATACTAGGAGATATAGTCCGAACAATCTCTTTAGTAGTTCCATGAACAATCCTTTGCGGGATCATATTTCTTCTATAGTGAAAATGTCATAAAGCATGAACCAACATCTATGAGACAAAAACCAAAATCAGAATTAGGAAGAAAAAGATATCATGATGTAAGTCAATTATTCCTTGCATCACAGGTGTTGTTGCGTCTTGAGATCCTAATTTCCATGGTTCCGCAACATCACAAGAAGTGATTGTGAGGAATAGCCATTTTGTCGCAATCATTTGGTCCATTATTTCGTTATCTTCGACCTTTTGCTCTCAAAATCGAGAGACTTTTCCCTTCCCCCTCGTTATAAAGAAACTCATTCTTCCTTCTGAGAAATTGGTTCTACCGGGAATTATACAGTAAGTTTGGTTGGTTCTACCAACCAGAAAACACAGGCTCGAACCCCCCTCCCTGTTGATATCTCCCTACCTATGAGTGATTCTTTCTTATTGGTGAATCCATTGAGAGAAATCCAATCTTTCTAGGAAAGCCCGATTATTATTTACATAATTATGCTCTAATGCTAATTCTTTATGGACACCAGCAGATACCGTTATAGTTCCCTAACTCCCCTCCCCTCTCTTCCTCTCATGCATCCTTGCTCGTATCGGCTACTTCCATTCATTGGACTTCTCTTTAATATTTCTCTATTGACTGCTCTTAATGACTTGATCAACCATTGACTGCTCTTACATAAGCCATAGGACATAGGCTAACCAACCAACTTTCATTTCCCTTGAAGACTATTTCTTTCATTGCCCCTTAAGAGTAGGAAAGCCCTTGAATAGGAGTTCTTTCATTTCAAGCTCTTGATGAACACTTCCAACAGAAGGTTGACCTTGCTAGTTCATGAATTGACTTTACCGTACCAACATTTAGGGACCACCAAAGAATGGATTATTTCATTCATTCAACAACAACCAAGCCATTCATTTATTAGCTTCAAACAATAGGAAACATCATTCATGAATCAGCTCATTAATACATTCATTAGCTCACACAAGGATAGACATTCATTCAATCAATCAGGCAGGACATATATTTTTTCAATAGGCTCAGAAGCTCATCTATTCAATCCATCTATTAAGACACTAGGAGGAAAATCAATCTATTAAGAGCTCTCAATCATTTGAGAGGGGAATTGACCTCGATAGCAGGCCCTATGGTTTCTAGAGATTGATATTTCCTAAAGTTGATCACTTTGTTATTCCTAAGTAGCTAAAGAGAAATAGATCCTAAAGATATCTTATCTCCTTGTAGATAGTAATAGATCCCGATAAATAAAGGAAAGGTAGTAACTAAAATATATATAGTAGTTATCCTTCCTTGCATAGTGGTTTTTGTGGTATGTTGGGCTCCTGGTGGTTTTATATATAAATAGTGGTTCTAAGGGCTATCTCGTATGGGTTGAGGGTAGGGTATGCAGGGGTGTTCAATCATGGATTTATTATTAGTAAACTTGGAACTTATTTCCTGATATCTAATAGTAGCTAAAGAGTAAGAGATCCTACACTGGATACTTAAGATCTTCTAGCTCCTAAACTGTAATATATACATTCTATAATCCTAAGACTACTCATCCTAAGCTCCTAAATAGACTTTAGAAATAGTAAAGAAGAGTCATAGTAGTTGTAAAGGTATTGATCCTTATATCTAAAGGAGAGAAAATAGTTGTTATATATGTTAGGTAATGACTCCTCTATGGGTATCGGGTTGATCTGAATTCCTTGGGTCTGGGATGTGTTTGTTATAAAAAGGTGTCTTTAACGGCCATCGAAGATGGGTCAATGATGCACACATAGAGGAATATCCCACATGTTACCTATTACCTATGCATTACCTCTATAGATTCCTAACCATGACCTATAGATATAATATTATAAACCTACACAAATAGTTGTAGATTATTCAGTTGCATATCATCCACTCGCCTACAACTTATTTGCATTCATTAGTACGATCTCACGGAAAATGCGCATTTTTCTTATTTCATGATGCACTCTCGATTGAAATGTGATAACGATCTCGAAATTAGATGGTCACTTTTAGTGATTTGATGGAAGGAATGATGGTTCAAAATCTTGTATGTATATCAGCTTGTTACTTCCTGCACGAAGAGAGAGAAATTTCATGCTACATATTCTCTCGTCTTGATTAACTTTGGTTGACTTGCTGTGGTGTTCACCTTGTAAATTGATTTCATGTCTGAATGAGCCCGCCTAGATGCTGATGAATGTCAAATTGTCTTAAGGTAAGGAGTCTTCGCCTCTAACCAGACCTGTAGTAATAGTTGTAGATAGGCAATGAAATATCGGGGGTCCGACATGACGTGCTCAACAACTAATGGGGTCTGTCTGGGTGAAGGCTAATGGGTTTTGCGGAGTGACATTGGTAGCAGGGGTAACAAGTTCTTCAGTCAAGTTTGAGTCATAGGTGGAGTGGTTATTGCCTACATGTGACTATATAATGAATGCATAGAAAAGAATGGTCTCTTTGATTGCTTATGCTAACTAGGTTCAGTCATTGAGAGAAGAGGCTACTTTGTTGAGAGAAGAGACTACTTTGTTGAGTTCTAGTACCTAAGGTGATATTAATAGTGAAGATAAGATTGAATCCAGTTGTGAAATCAGTGAGTAGTTCCTAAGCTAGTAAGAGTTCAATGAAAGTCTAGGAGTTTTGGTAAAGAGTGAAAATGGTATCTTTGTGTCTTGTCTATATCGAGGTAGAAATAAAAATAATGGCAAGGTGTAAAAAAGGTGTTGCTGGCCTGTGTTATTCCAAGTTCAATAGCTAGTGAAATAGGCCATAAAGTGATAGATACATCCCGACATGATTATTTGTCAGTTGTTCTTTCCTGTTGCAGTCATAAAGAGAATAATAGGAGTAGCATAGAGCCGAGGAGAGACACTCTTTGGGGTGGTGGTTTCGAGCTCCTCGATG
>JZKD02S1968379.1:35528-57236 GCA_000966675.3 Picea glauca | reverse complement strand
ATATATATATATATTTGTAAGTTATAAAGTTTGTATTACCTGCTATGAAATTTCACATATCTTAAGGTCCACTGAGGACTAGGATGCCAAGGAAGGAAACCAACCCATCACAACATATGTTCAGACTTCCTCAAAGGGTCAAAAAAATAGACAACCTTAGATACTTCAGTTTGGCCTACAAAATTTATACTGTCCAACAACCTTTCTATTCTTCTAAGAACTAAAACAATTGAACTAAATTCAAAACAGTACCAGGGGCTAAGACCGCGATTAAACTTGAGGCAAGACTTGATCATGTCGAGATGAAGTTAGACTACCCATCGAAAGTGGAATAGGGACACATAGCAAGACAACATCATGTGTAGACATTTTAGGAACCAGAATTCAGAGATTTGAGCTTGCATGCAGGGCCACAAGTCATGCGATGCATCAGTTCATTAGCTCAATACTATTGTTTAAATCTGCCATCTCACCACACATTTCAAAGACCAATTGCATGAGCCTTTCATTAGAATTGGGATGACTTGAAACAAAAGGTGGAGCTTGGAGCTCCTTTGGGTCAATAGTAATGGAATCAAAGTGAAGAAAGGCACCATGAGAGTCCATAGAGTCAATTGGACGGAGGCCATGAACAAGGGAAGTTCCCAATCTAGTTGGGGTTGGATGAATTCCTTCACCCATCGCCGTGAAATCCACGTCAACCCACTCAACTCGACAACCCCATATCTCAAAAGCTTCCCGCATGGACAAATCTTAGTGCTCACCCGAGTGGGGATGTGAGGAACACAAGATCCCACTCTCATTACTGACCATTCCTCCTTGAGAGTTACCACCTCATTACAGTTGTCCCCTTTATCGTGTTCGCATCATAGAACCAACAAGAATTCCCACCGCACGTTTGAGAGCATATGGTGGTCTGGGAAATTCAAACCTCTGGGCATAAGCAGAGGAATTTTCTCGAGGGAAGCAAGCATATATGAAACCATCATCCATCGACGAGAATGTACTCCCCATTAAACGAAGAAAATTATGTATATTAAATGCCACTGTGACTATAGTCTGAGCAAAGTAATTTCCCATCTCGTTTGAAGTACCAGCACCCATATGCCAATGGATCCTCCCATGCTCCAGGTGATCAAGGTCGTTAATATCCCAATGCTTGACTAGATGTAGAACCTCCTCCCTATGCTCGTGTGGATTGTTGCACCCCTAGGTGGCAGTACGAAGATCCTTGTATTGCATGAGCAACTTATCAAGATGACACCCCATCCGGGGGATAGATAAAAGAAATATTACAATAAGAAAATACATAGCAAAAATATGAGGAATACAAGCTGGAAGAAGATGGCACTCTTATGTATAAAAATATAGTGTATATTCCTAATTCTCATTAATTAAAGAAGCTGGTATTGAAAGAAATGTATTATGTTACATATGTTGGACATGTTGGTTACCAAAAGACAATTGCAGTAGTAAGAGGCCAATACTTTTGGCCAAGAATGAAAAAGGATATTGTTGATTACACAACCAAGTGTATGCAATTGCAAAGAGTAAAGGTTGAGCATAGATATCCAACATGTTTGCTACAACCATTACCAATTCCAAAGTGGAAATGGTAAGTGGAAACCATTGATTTTATCCCTAAATTGCCAAGGATAACAAGGTAATATGAGTCAATACTGGTAGTGGTGGATAAATTAACAAAAACTGCTCACTTTATTCCAACTAAATTGTGTCATAAGACAGATAATATCACATAAATTTATATGAAAGATATTGCTAGGTTGCATGAGATACCTAAGGCAATTATTTCAGACATATATCTAAAGTTTACTTCAAACTTTTGGAAAGGATTATTCAAAGGTTGTGGCACAAACCTAAATTTTAGTATAGCCTATCATCCACATACATATGGGCAAACAAAGAGAGTTAATCAAGTGATTGAAGACATGTTAAGAATGTATGTGATGGATAATCCATCCGAGTGGCAAGACTACTTGCATTTAGTTGAATTTGACTACGATACTGGATATAGAGCTTCATTAAAGATGAGCACATTTGAAGCTTTATATGGCAAAAAGTGCAATACTTTAATTTAATTGGGAAAATCCAACAAACAAAGTAGTGCTTGGGCTAGAGTTGCTCAAAGAGATGGAAGAGAAAATGGTTAAAATTAAATAGAATTTAAAGGCAACATGGGGCATGCATAAGAGTTATGTGGATGAAGGCTGGACACCAAGGGAATTTAAAATTAGGGAGCATGTATTTTTTAAAGTGAAGACAAAGAAGAGTTTTTTGAATTTGGGAAGTTGCACCAAGCTAGTAGCCATATACTATGGTCCATTTGAGATATTGGAAAGAATAGGACTAATCGCATACATGCTTGCATTGTCTGCTTCCATGAAAGTGCACAATGTATTTCATGTGTCATTTGAAAAAGTGTGTGCATGGACCTAACCATGTCATTGACTGGACTTTGATTCAAGTGGAACTAGAAGGATAATTCCAGGTGCAGCTAGTACGTATACTGGACATAAAGGTCATGATGCTTCAGAATAGAGTCATAGGGTAAGTAAAGGTCCAGTGGACCCACTATAACCATGAAGAAGTGACATGGGAGCCGAAGAATGCAATGCAAGAGGCATACTCGTGTTTATTTTGAAATTTTGATGTAAAAATTATTATATATATGCATGGTGATGTGCATCAAGGATGATGCAAAATTCAGGGAGAGGGGAATGTAACAGCCTAGTTTTGATCCGTCGGTTAGCAATGTATATGATGATTGGTTGATGTCCAAATGATGTAATATGCAAATAGTATACATTAATAACAAAATACATCGCATGCTACATATGAAGAAGGATGAAAAACACGAGGGGCTATGGTTCCACGAGAGAGGAAAGAAAGGGGGCTTGGGGGGCTCAAAGGGGGCCAAAGTAAAATAATATTAATTAATTCCTAAGCCTAAGTCCTTTATATTACCTTATCCTAAGGCATATCAACCATGGAGTTAGTGGGGAAGTGAGTTATGTGGGCTTCTTAAGAAGACATGTCACTGTGTTGTTTGCATGCAAATATAAGCCATGATTTTGGTCATGCAAAGTGGGTGGTTGGAGAGTTTCCAATCATTCTTCCCGAAGGTTGTTTGAGAGTATATGTTGCCATACTATGACAATAATATAATTATGGGTATGGTTGTTATGAAAAATATGTTGGAATTATACCCATGTGCATGAGGGATTATTGACATTGAGAAAATTCCATTACTATTGAGAATTCCTGGAGTCCCCGATAGAGAGATTTCATGGCTAGTATATGTTGGAGCCTATAAGGGAAGTGGGATAGCTCGAGGGATTTCATGGTAGAGAAGGGGATCCCATTCTTTGGGTTGTGTAGGATGAAGGGGAAAGAGAGCTAGTGGATTAGGATTACTGAGAGAGTTTCCAGATTGTGAGTTATGGGAAAATTGGGTTGTGTGAGAGGATAAGATCCAACCATAGGTGATTTTATCCTTGTGGAATCATAGCCTCAACTCAGGTTGGCCTTGTTGCATAAAGAGTACAAGCAACAGAGAGCCCATGATTGGGTGGAACATCCTTCTTCCGTAGCTAGTTGGTGATTAATTCCCATAAATATAAGTGTTATGTTTAATTGTAATTATGTTGATTTAACGCTTTTAAGTTATGAATGAAATGTTGTACTATATGCATGTATAAATCTTCATTGGTATCTATGATTAGTAATTGTGTATGCATGAGACTACATTATTTTATTGCATGCATTAATTCATATAATGGCATAATATTGAGGAAAGAATGGTATCAAATCTATAAGATGTGGATTTAAGCCTAGTTAGATGGTTGGGTAAATTATAATATGGTATTAGAACAAGAAGATGAAGGAAATTTTTAGTTTCAAGAAGTACCTCATATATTCAATAGTTACAAAGGGTGTTGGGTACATTACAAAACCTCTTCCATGTGACCAACATGTAGAATTCACCAAGTCATCTGAAGATCTCTAATGCCCTAAGGAAGAATATAATGTAAGCACCCAACTAAGGTTAAGCAATCATTAAGCAATCCATATCTAATGTGCGAATCCATATTGAAACATCTAGAGGATAATCATACGCCATGTACCTCAACTCTCATAAAGCACCCCCAAACACGGTGTAAACACTTTCAAAGTAACCCTGAAAGTTAACACTTCCTCTTTACGAGCAAATTATTTTCACCAACACCTATCAAATGCCTCTGCAACTCCACCAAACTAGACATCTACAAATATGTACCTATTGTAGTATTAAAATCAACTTAAACATCATCCTCCAAAGAATGTTAACCACCTATAAATCTAAAGGAACATAACTCCAAAGCATAAACAACTTGTCAAACTCCATCATTCCTCAAGCCAACATCATGGACCAAAATCAATGGACACCACACCATGAGTTGTTCAAAGTGTCATGCAAAGATAACCATATCCCCAAACAAGTTCAAGAAAAGTGAATCACATCTATCAAAGTCATGAAGATATAAATATAAACAAATTATCTCATCAATCTTGAAATACAAAGCTCATAGTATAGGTAACAACTCATGTAGGGATACCGACAACCTATGATCATGAGAATCCCTCATGCATGGATACCAACAATATTGTAGCCTTAATTTCCACCCTACATGGTCATAAGGGAATTCAACAGAAGATGAAATCCAAGACACAACTCTAGCTTAATATTTAGGTCACTTTTGAAGGGTGTCGCTTGCCATACATGGACAACAAGTGACTGGTCGTTGGTCAACTATAGTGCAACCTACAACACCCTCTGTAACCTTCTAGATTCGTAGAGTTTCGAAGAGGTAAGTGAGGGATGAGTTGGTTATTCATGGCATGAGCCTTGGAAATCACATCATTCAAGTATCCATTGGTCTCTAGAATATCTAGAAGCTCTCCCAAGCCTCTTCCAAGAATCTATTTAAAGAAGAAAATCTTGAGCATGGCGAGGAAGAATCATTTACATATCTATGCTGCCAAAATTTAGAGGTGCTTCTCCATCTACATCGGTTGCTGTCAGGTTGCCTAGCTTGGTTGAAGAGATGAGGAGGAGCAAGGAGAAAGGGGAAAAGGGAAATGCATCTACACCAAAAGGTATTGCATCGATGTATTCCCATTATTTAGATTAATAGATCATTGGTTTTCCCTTATGAATGTTTGTTTTCATGCATAAATATACAGATCTTATTTGTTACATTATAGATAAGGTTAGATCCAAGCTGGATCTAGGATTCCAATTCCAAGAAGAGAAGTAGGAAGACATTGCTTGTCTTTTGTGTGTAGGAAGTAGGTTGTGGAGTTGGAGCTGGAACTTCAGGTCTACAATAGCCAGGATATATGAAGGACAACCTTCATGAAAAGGTATGTTATTTCTACCACTTATTAGTTTAGTTATGAATCTAATTACTTGAGTCTAAAGGAAAGCCATATAATTCTAGCATTCTATCTGTCTCGGATCAATAGGAAAATCCTAGGGAGATATTACTATCCACCTGTGAGATTTTGTCTACAATAGAACTAGTGACTCCACCGAGGAAGGATCTTTGATTCTTCTCTAGTTCATAATCCATTTCCTTTTATCCTCTATTTTTATTTGATTGTTTTTTCCTTGATACTCTCTTAGAGGTTGGATCGCTCATATCTTATTAGATCTTAGTCATATCTCTCTTTTTGAAAAATTCTACAAGGTGTCGCTTGTTGCACCACTGCTGACTAGCAACTAGTCACGTGTTGCAGGTCAATTGACCCGCGACACCCCCTGTAAATTGGAAAAATTGCAGAATTGTCATATTTCTATGATCAGATCTGATTTGTCTCGTTCTAGAGACCTGCAATTGGTATGTGCCTTTAGATCTTGTCTTTGATTGAGCCCTTTTGTCACACCTTTGGTCTTCAGTTTTGGTTTGAAGTGTGTTTGCGTGGCTTGTTGGGATTGCTTGGTTACACTTGTTAGTTGTCTAGTGATGGACCATTGAAGTTGGGAAGCGCACCCAACATATTTGATTAGATTCAGTAGTGTCTTGTATTGATTGCATCTGGTTTATTTCTTCTCTTGCAATTAGTGCTCATTACTAGATCCAATTTCATATGTAAGTTTTGGGTGAGATTCTTGTAGAGACACTGGAGTGGGTTTTTCAGCATCACCACCAATTTCCTACAACCCTTGCTTGCTGATTGGATGGTTTTTGTTTGCACATTGTGTTCTTGTTTAGATTGAGAAATGTTTGCATCATATTTGGAAAAATAAAAAAAATCTTTGCATGCTTACAGGATTTTGAAGCATTAGGAACAAAGTGCACTGGTGAAGTGTTTGGTTTGAGTTCTTGTTAGAATTTTGGATCCGACTTGTTTGCATGGTTACTTGGTGTCTGAGATTGCATTTTGAATTATACAAAGAAAAATATATCTTTTCCCTCCAATGGGTAGAATTCATCGAATTGAATAAGTGCATTAGCATTTTGCATTGCTTTGGTTGGGTCAAGAGTAAACACCATAAAAGTTTCATCCATTTTCCCTTTGACATAAACAACAACCATAAGAAAAAATTCGTAAAGCTAAAATCAACTAGACTATTTTCTTTGCTAGAAAACCAACACTAGATAGGTTTGGGGCCTTGGAATAGTATTGGAGAGTAAACTCTTTGAGGTCACCTAAACTAAACCTAGAGTCATTAAGGAGTGTAAGTCCTTTTTTGAAACCATTGTGTCAGGAAGCTCCTCTAGCACAGGATTCAAGCATGAGCTCACATTAGGGAAAGTAGGGATATTACCCCTCTCTACTTGTTTTGGTGTTTGTGGTATCGCTTTGATTACTATGTATACATGAGTTTCGTTGGTGCCACGCCTTTGTGTGAGGTAACACCTTCAAAGATTTAGGCATAGTTACCCTGCCCTTACGTGTGGTTAGACCTACGATTGTTCTCCCAATCATTGATTGTGAGGTGGTAATTTTAATGACCATTCCTAGGTAGCTACAAAGGTGACTGTAGGTGGTACTTGCCTATAGTACCTGAGGCAAATGTTCATTCACAGTCTCAGTTCCCCTGGAGGGTGCTCGCCTTAATAAAGGGTGCTTTCACTGGTCAGGGCTATTTACCATTGTTCATTGTAATTTCACCTCATATCTTCACTAGCCAATCTTGTGGGGACTTCATCTCCCCCAGAGGGTTCATTTTTAGAAGGTCCCCTGAGCCATTGGTCTACTTGTTGTTATCCTAGATTTTTTATGGGTGTGCTCTTTGGTTCTGTGTCTATGTCGACCTTAGGTTGAATTGTGTTTTGATCTGTACATATTATTTTCACCATGGTTGAATCACCACGTCGGTCTCGTCGATTACGAGGACTAGAGATAATCACAGAGGTACAACTACCTCTCAAGTGGCACGAGATAGGTGACACGAATTTGAAGAGTCCCATATTTGGCTTGAGGAGACTGTTTTGGTTGAAGTGGAAGTGATCAATGAAAGTCCTCCACCAAACTTTAACCCTCCTTTGACTAATCCTGAAGCACCCATACTTATCCAGGCAAGGGAGCTTTTTAATGAACCTTTTTCTTTGTTTAGCGATCCTTACACCATGTCAGGACCAAGTGTTTCATTCAGTGTGGTTGAGCCAAAAATCCTATCCATGAGTGGGAATGGGGGCATCTCATTGATGTCCACATTACCGTCCCCGAGCACCAATGAACCTGCATTGTCCATGCCTTTGTCTACGGGTCCCTCGATATGGGGGACACTGACTGTGTCTTCTTTTCCATTTGTTAGTATACCTAGCATTCCTATGCCCATCCCATCTAATCTGATGACCACGGCTAGATCTTCTTCCAATGGGGGGACGAGCCTTGGTTTCAACATGGGGGGTGGAGTTCCTTCCACCTCCACCCTTCCTATGAGTGGCTCGGCATTGTCAGGCGCTAGTTTACATTTTGGATGGAACATTCCTAGTGGTTTTGGAGTTGTTCCTACTTAGGATGGGGGCAGTAGTACGTCGGGAGGGTTTAATTTCCCGTGGGTTAGCACACCATTCCATAGGGGCACGTCCCTTGGGGGAAAAATTTCACAATGGGGAGGCTTTCACTTTATTCAAACCTTTGGTCCTGGGGGGTTATTCATAGGGACTAGTTTTGGGCACACTTTTCCTCTAGGGTTTACACCCACCCCTGGGGGCAACCCCCTCGGGGGCACGTTTAGTCCTGGGAGCAGTCATACTCCTGGAAGTGCCACCATCCCCGTGTTAAAATATTCAATGTGCTTGTTTAACAATAGACAATATCTCAATATTGTCACCCAACCATAGGCACGCAACCACCCCCGAGCACCATAACCTTTGATAGATAGAATGATACTAGAAGAAAGACTAGACCCAACATATACCAAGAGAGAGTGCAACTTTCTCCAAAGATAACGCACCAAGCAGAAAGTTCCAAACCACAAACCAAAACCAATACCCAGCTGGAGTCGTTATAGCTGTACTCCTCCTCAAGACTTGCACACCACTTATTTGAGTGTGAGTGTATGTCCAAATGAACTCAAGTGCCCTCTATTTATATTTCTCTTTGTGAACTGTCTAGGCTGACTTCTTCTTTTGGAGGGTAAAACTTTAATATTAATTCTTTTACTGAGCTAACTTGTCTTCTAGAGTTTCTACACATCTGTTTAGGGTTTCCCTTGCTTCTGGAATATTCTATTCTAGCCAAAGGTTACACATGGAGATTGATACCTCCCGCAAATACCATAATATCAACACTCCCTCCTAGCTAGGGAGGTATTAATTGTAATGGTCACATCCATCCATTTCACATGGTATGGACAAGGCTCACATAATCTTGCAAACCATTTTACAGGTAGCATCATCATAAACACACATGCTATCTCATGATCACGCAGATCAAGTCACGTGCATCATCATTATTATCCATCTTGCTGGCAATCTCCTCCAACACTATTGGTAGTCTCCATGGCAATCCAATAGTAGTACAAAGTTACTACAATGCCATCCAATAGATCACAACAATGTCGATCCATAGTAGTACACAACTATTATCCAGTGGTACATAACCACTCCCAGTAGCACACAACTACTACCTAGTGACACATAATCACTACCAGTGGAACAAATCCACCACAGTAGTACATAGCTATTGTCTAGGGACATACAATCTACATTGCAATCAAGTAGTAGCTACATAAGCTATCACTATGCAGTACAAAAATCTCCTAGCATTAAATCATATCATTGTCTGCATCATCTCTCAAGGCCATACTCCATTTGAGTAATCAGACATGATGTTGAATAAGTCATGTGCTGAAATTAGTGCACTCAACAGAGTGTCTTGCATAAGTCACCCACTCAACAGAGTGATACAAGGACCATTCTTCTAATCCGGACATAAGTCCTAGAAGAATAATTTTCCCAGCAAATGCTGAAAGCCCTGCAATGGGCTACAAGGACCATTCTTCTAATTCGGACATACGTCCTAGAAGAATGTCAGTCCTCCCAGATGCTGAAAGCCACGCCATGGGATACAAAGACCATTCCTACATGAAGTAGTCTCAGAATATTTTCTAATCGGTTCACCATATGTACCATATATATCAATATCTACCCATATGTGCCTTAGAAAACATCGTTCCTGTATCAACCACCCTAATCATGATGCCATGTCCTTAGGAGGAGGACTATTCGACCTGATCGGGCCATTAACTGTTCCTTGGGAGAATATTGATCATGGACCATTTTCCTAATCAGGCCACAATCTGTGCCTTAGGAAAATACCAGTCCATGATACATCAACAATCTGTCAACCTGGACCATTCTCCACAAGGAGAATATCAGTCCACCAACAATTTGTTCTGCCTGGACCATTCTCCACCTGAAGAATGTCTGTCCATCAAGACATTGACTATCCATGATGCCATATATCAACACTCCCTCCCAACTAAGGAAGTCATCTCCTCCCTTTCAACCAAGGGAGAAATCTCCACGAGTGCCAACTTGTCCCTCAAGTATGCAAAATTTATCTTGGATAGAGGCTTCGTCAAAATATTAGTTTCCTGCTCATCAATGGAGATGTCTGTAGAATCACTTCTCCCTTCTGGACTTTATCACAAAGATATTAGTATTTTATCTCAATGTGCTTCGACCTGTCATGGAACATCAGGTTCTTTGAAAGCTTCACACAACTACAATATATCATAGTTGAATCCAACTCCTGATCAAATAGTCCAGAAACTAGCTTACGGAGTCATACTGCTTATGTACAAGCAACACAAGTTGTAATATACTTTTCTTCTGCAGTGTTGAGTGAAACATACTTTTGTTTCCTGCTAGCCCATGATATCATAACACAGCCCAAACCGAAACATATACCAGAAGTACTTTTTCTGTCATCTGTCATATGCAATTGTACATCATTATTTGAGGCATATCTTAAACCATAGTTTAGTGTCCCATGAAGATATCTCAAAATATGCTTCCCTTTCTCTAGGAAGATTTCACCATGCTTCTGCCACACTTCTTCCTCAATTACTCCATTGAGAAAAGTGGTCTTTACATCCATCTGATGTAAACTCCAACCCAAGGATGTTGTAAGAGATATGATGGCTCTAATAGAGGTGTATCTGGCAACTGGAGAAAACGTCTCATCATAGTCTTCTCCCTCCTGCTGGGAGAACTCTCTAGCCATGAATATTGCCTTGTATTTATCAATACTCCCATCTACTGCATGCTTTATCTTGTAAACCCATTTTGAAGTTACTACAAAGTTTCCTTCAAGTCTAGGCACAATCTCCCATACATCATTTTTCATGATGGATCGATACTCTTCCAACATAGCTTCCTTCCATTCTTTCTTCTTAACTAACAACCAGTGATCCTCAAGTGTTCAAGCACTTGGATTCTTTCTGGAGAGAGCTTCTTCTGGAGTCACATTCTTCAAATGATGAGGACTTCTATTCTAAATATATACGGCTATCATAACTACTTCTCCCCATAGAAACATGGATAGATTTTGGTCATTCATCATTGCCTTAACATAATCTTCAAAGGAATGGTTCTTACTTTCTGCCACACCATTCTGTTGAGGATTACGCGGGAGAATTACCTCCCTCCTAATATCGACTACTTTACAAAAGTCAAAGAGCTCCTTGAAGGTGTATTCTGCTGCATTTTCAGATCTTAGTGTCTTGATCTTCTTGTTTGTTAAGTTTTTCACTTTAGCTTTGAATTCTTGAAACTTGCCAAATACTTCATTTTTCGTCTTTAACAGATACATTCAGGTCTTTCTTGAAAAGTCATCTATGAACATCACATAGTAAAGAGAGACTCCTAGAGACTTTATTGGCATAGGATCACATACATTTGAGTGTATTAGATCCAAGATCTCCTTGGATCTATTCTCACTGCTTGGAAATGGCTTCTTAATATTCTTCCCAAGTGCACATCCCCTACAAATACCTTCGTGCACTAATTGTAGTTCTGGTATCCCTACAATCATCTGCTTTAGAGATGGAAATGCTTGATAATGAAGATGAGCATACCTTCTATGCCATAACTCACTAGGATTGAGTTCATCATGTACAAGAGCTTGATCATTATGACCTAGAATTTTATACAATCTTCCTTCACGTATCCCAATGACTCTAGCATTTTCTAATTTTGAATCTTTAGATCATACAAGAAATTTTCCATTGATAAAGGCTATTCTATATCCTTTGTCTCCCAAGTAAGAAATAGATACTAAATTCTTTTTCAAACCAGGAACATATAAAACATTGCTAAGATGAACATTGTTACCCGATTCCATTTTGATAGAAGCTTTTCCAATTCCCTTGACCGCATAAGAGTTCTTGTCTCCAAGTTCCACTTTATGAGATGTTTCCTTTTCCTTCATGATTGAGATATCTACACGGTCACCTGTCATATGTCTAGAAGCTCCACTATCAATTAACCACATGGTGTCTATAAGAGATTTTGAAAGATCCAATTAGTAGAAGAAATATGTTTCTTCATGCTTGGGTTTATTTGAAGGCTCTTTATAATTAGAAGCTAACCCACGATGTGTTTCTTTTCTCTTCTTGGTTAATTTAGGACAATCCCTTTTTTAGTGGCCATATTCTTGGCATCCAAAACATTGTACCTTTGACATATATCTCTTATGATTGAATTTCTTTCTTGAACCAAATCCTTTTTTACCTTCATGTCTCTTGAACTTTGTTGTATAGGCTTGAACATCCTCTTCCTTTTGAGATCTTCCTTTTGAGTTTATTCTTGTCTCTTCTTGTGCACAACAGGTCCAAAGTTCTTCCAGCATTGGAAACTCCTTCCTTGTGTTCATGCTTGCAACAAATGCATCCCATGATCTAGAAAGACCATTAAGTGTTATATTCACAATTCCCTTTTTTGGAATAACTTCTTCAATAGTTTGTAGTTGATCTCTCAACTGAGAAATCCTCACAAAGTATGAGGCTACAATGTCATCCTTAGTCATCTTTGTGTCACGAAGCTCATTCTTCAGACTCATTACTTGTCCAATATTTCTGACTGTAAAAAGGTTAGTTAGGGCATCATACATATTTTTGGACGAGTCAATATTGTATATGTAGGGTATCAATCGATATTTGATAGATTCCACAATGATACTCATAGCGTTGATGTCATTGTCCTTGAATTTCTCCATTGTTGCAACATTTTGAGGTTCATTTTCTTTTCCTGCTTCAAACTATGGCTCCATAATATTTCCCTTCATGATATCTAAAACCTTGTTCTTGGCAAGGATAAGGTCAATCCTTGTCTTCCATGCTTTAAATTTTGAAGCTCCTTCTATCTTGTTCTGTAACTTCATAAAGTAAGTCATGAATGACTTTGACTTTGACCCAAATATTCAACCTTGATGTTTGTGCTAGCTAAGGGTGCCAAGAGGTGCGCTAGGCTCAGGCATAGTAGAATATCCAGGAATTATGCCAAACTTCTTACTTGAATTTCCTAGAGAGATATGTTAGGGTTTGCTGCAGCTGCAACTGGTGCCACAATGAGCTTTCCAAGGAACTCATGATCTACCTTCTAGTGGCTAGATTGTCTAAAGGTAGTGTGGACCCATAACCTGTTAAAATATTTGATGTGCTCGTTTAACCATAGACAATATCTCAATATTGTCACCCAACCATAGGCATGCAACCACCCGTGAGCACCGTAACCTTTGACAAATAGAATGATTCTGGAAGTAGCACTAGAGCCAACAGATACCAAGAGAGAGCACACCTTTCTCGAAAGAAAGTGCACCAAGCATAAAGTCCCAAACCACAAACCAAGACCAATACCTAGCTACAGTCGTTGAAACTGCACTCCTCCTTTAAACTTGCACAACACTTATCTAAGTGTGAGTGTATGTCCAAATGAACTCAAGTGACCTCTATTTATAGTGCTCTTAATCAATTGTCTAGGCTGACTTCTTCTTTTGGAGGGTAAAACTTTAATATTAATTATTTTACTGAGTTGACTTGTCTTCTAGGGTTTCTACACATTTGTTTAGGGTTTCCCTTGCTTCCAAAATATTCTATTCTAGCCAAAGGTTACACATGGAGGTTGATACCTCCCATAGCTACCATAATATCAACACCTCGGGGTCATTGACTCTTCTAGAACACCACAATCCTTCGGTAGTACGAACATAGGGGGACCACAAGGTTCATATGGGACATCATGAACTTTGTCTTCCTCCTAGTATTTATTTACACATACGTCATTGCCTTTCCTTGCAACATTAGATTTGCCTGATTCGTCTTGTTTGAAAAATGACCCTATTGCTCATAACCCTTCATGGTCGGTCATTCCTACTAAGCTACCATTAGACATTCCCAAATTTGATGAAAAGTTGGGAGAAGACCCCTCCACACACATCATGACATATCATTTGTGGTGCTCATCCAATTCTTTGATGGATGATAGTCTGAGGTTACATATTTTCCAAATATCCTTGACCAAAAGTGTCGCAAAATGGTATATTGATCTAGAAGGTGTTTCCTTTAAAAGTTTTAACAACCTGGAAATGACATTTTTAACACATTACCAATTGCCTATACGATATGAATTTGGAACACAACTCTTGACGTCTCTACGACAGGATACTTCCATTCACATTTCTAATCATATTCATGAGTGGAGGTGAAGAGTAGAATGATTAAAAACTAGATTCTAGACAAAATCTTGATGGAGTAGTTTACAAAATCCCTCTTACCACCCATTTCCAAGGACGTATCTATGGCCAGGGTAGCTACAAAGGAGCAAGCCATCATGTGTGCCTAACACTTAGATTTGATGCATTCTCAGTCTGACACTCTATATGATATTATCCTGCATGATCTTAGGCCATTAACAGAAGCCAAGAATCCAAACGTAGGATCCCACGCTAATGGTATGGTGGGTTATGTATCCCATGCTTCTATGGGCTAGTTAGTTGAGCAGATGGGTCACATGTCCATTTTGTCACACCTGTCAGCTTTAGATTTGTTATAGAAAAATTCCCTTGTGGATAGGTGAATATCCCCTTGGATTCTAGACCCCTATTACCAAGACAGAAAGATGCAAATGGACACTAAGATCCCTTTGAGATTTGCTTAACTAGTTGAAAAGAGAGAAGGAGGAAATGTGATCGTACCTATTTCTGGTGTTTGTCCTCGCTGCTCCAATTTGAGCTTGATCTCCAAACTCGTTCGCATAGCTTGATACCTACAAAACCATGGAAAACAAAGGGTCACAAGGAAACTCCTACTCTAGCATACTAGATTAAAAAAAATAATCTACAGTAGACAAGCATATGTAAAGATACATAAACTAGAAGGAAATAGTCCAAGCATATATTAATGAGAACATTAAAAAGACACTTACAATCTATAGATACAGTTGCAATAGCCTCTCCAAGTCCTCCTCGTCCAACCCTTGCACGATGCTCCCAAGATCATAGGTTTGATACCCAAAAGCTTCCTCCCAAGATCATAATTTTGATACCTCTAATCTGCCTCCTCTTCTCCATGGAAAATCCCTCATTATATAGGATTTGGAGGCTTAACCACCATGGAGAGGATCACTCATTAGATCCACTAAAATGGTATCTCCAAGATATTTAGGGAGAAAATATCTCTTAAGGATTTTAGGGAGGAAATATCTCTCAAGGATTTTAAGGAGGAAATATTTCAACCATCCATGAGATCCTCAACCTCCCCTAAAAAATAGGAAACCAAATGTGAGGTGCATTCTCACACTAAATTAATTTCCTT
Organism: Picea glauca; assembly: GCA_000966675.3. Lineage (NCBI taxonomy): Eukaryota > Viridiplantae > Streptophyta > Pinopsida > Pinales > Pinaceae > Picea > Picea glauca. The sequence continues at coordinate 41,902 of JZKD02S1968379.1, read as the reverse complement.
TTCATGAATATTAATAATAATTCATGTGCACATAGTATTTTGACCTTCATATAATATATTTCTCCTCTACATTGACTAGGGATTGTGACGTACGTTATTTCATGGTGTTGAGGTGTATGCGACACTTAGCAAGGTGCATATGACACTTTTACGACACTTGCAACACTTAGGGCGAGGTACCTAGGTGTGGAAATTTGATGTGTAACAAGGTTTTAATGCTCAAATTGTAACGGTCCCTACTCAAACCTCTGAGGTGAATTCAATGCAATCCATGCAACTGAAGAATCCTCAACAACCTAGAGGAAAGAAGAAGAGGAATAAAAAGAAAAATTCTAATACTGAGCAAGGGACCACTCCCGCCCAAAATAATCAAAGGGAAGGAAATAAAGAGAAGAAGAAGAGTTGGTTCCCCTAGATGATTTGTGGGGAGGACCATACTACTCATTAATGTTCTAGGAAGGATGAGATCCATCGATACTTGGCTCAACAAAGGCCCCCCTAGAAACCTATTGTCCTAACTCATATTTTCTCCCCTCAACCTCAACATATGGTTGCAACAAATCCTACCCCTCAACAAGGTGACATGGAAGGTACCCCTCAACATGAGGGGTTTTCCTCGAATGCCACAATTTTTATGTGTGACTAGATAATCTACTTGTAGAATCGATCCAATAACTACGACAATATTGAGCCTACTCTTGCTATTCATGAGTTGTCATCTTCTTCCCATCCTGGTGGCCCTCTTCATATTGAGAATCCATCCTTTGAGACACCACTTCAGCCCCAAAAGGGTGTTCATCTACGAATGACACACAATCTGAATACACGGGCCACCCACAACTACAATATTGTGGAAGACTTGATGCAGTCACCATGTGCCATATTCGTACTCGAAGACCTCCAAAGATGCTCGAAGCAGTGGAAAGCCTTGTTTTCTTCTATAGGCAGAGTTGATCCCTCATAATTGAGTTTGGTAACCTTTGATTCTTATTAGGTTCATCATAGGATTTCCCATCAAAGCACTTTCCATATCAAAGTGAGATTGACGGGGAAAAATATCTTTTGCATGGTGATTGATGGAGGAGCCTCGACTTGTATTATGTCTATGTCCTACTGAAAGGCCATTGGCTCTCCAAATCTTGATACATATGCAACATTGTTGAAAGCATTTGATGAACATATGTTCCAGTCCCATGGAATAATCACCGCCTTACCCATCGAGTTAGGTGGTAAGATCGTCTCTCTTGTTGTGTAGGTCGTCGATGTACCTCTTGAGTAAAACTTGTAACTCGGGTGCACTTCATTCTACGAGATGAATGTAGTTTCTTGTCAGTCTTTAGGGTCTTACGCTTCCCTCATCAAGGGAAAATAAAGACAATTTATTAACTTGCATTATGTACCCCAGACCTTGGATCCAATGTAGGGTCTAATGTACCCTTTTTTAGTGATACCCAATAGTCTTACATGAGTGTTGGTGCGGGGATGTTCAAATAATCTTCACTCATAGGAACATTTATCCTTCCCCCACCACCTCTGGCTGTGAACATTTCTCCTATCAATATGATTTCATCATTTACCAGTGGATCCCTCAGGTTTGTTGATCCTTGGGTGGTACCTCATCCCAAGGATGTTGAATCATATAGAGCTTCCATGCCACTCACCACGGTTTAGATTGCCTCAACTGATATTGGTCAACAAATCCATCCTCACATGGAGTGTGATATGATAATTCTCTCGAATGGGTTGTTGACTCTTTATGTTCACATGATTTCCTAGATACAGAGTTTCCTTTAGAAGAGGCCATCCTGGAAGTCATGGATTCCATAGAAAAGCCAAAGGATGAGGTTATGCATTGATCATATTTTCCTAATTCGTAACCGATGAGAATTAACATGATGAGTTTCAATCTAGGACTGGTGGCATTTGTTGGGGCATCTAGTAGAATTTCGAGTTTCGACCCTTTTCCACCTCGATTATCTTTTTCAAAAATTGCCATTGAATTCTTTGCTTCCCATTACATTGAATATTTGTGTTTCGTACCTCCTTCATGTCTTGATGGAGACCATCAAGGAGCTTATGTAGCTCACGAAACTGCTCATGATGAGTATCCTCATATGCATAAGTTCATTCCTATGTGGCATATCCCTGACATGGTAAGCCATATGATGCCAACATTGGGTCATGAGTTCATTGATGATGAAAAGGATCCTTGACTTGAGCCTATCCATGGGCTCTACTTGGCGTAAATCATTAAGATGCGTAGTGCCTTATACATAGATATGTGGTGTGAGTTCTTTTGTTTTGCATATATCATATCCAAAAAATCCAAAAATATTTTATTGTTTGAGATTTCACTATGCGTTTTGACCCCGAAATCTAGTTTACATGTGTTGACAAGATTATAGGGACTCTTTTTTATGAAGATGGTGACTTCCACCGAACTTGAGGTACTTATTCTTGAAGTGGAATATAGGAATAGGTTTTTCCCTATGATTCCATTATGCATTATTAACCGCCCATTTTGTCGTCACAATGCGTTAGGTTCGATCCCATCAGGTTGCGATATTAGCCACTCTGTTTTTCATATCATAACTTGTTCGGTAGTGCCTACCCTCCATGGGAACTCTAGTTAGCATCCAGATTTCCATTTGGTGCCCATGCTGTGATCCCTAGTAGGCCTGGGAGCCCTCCTATAACCCCACCATGACTTGATGTTGAGCCTCATTCTCCTCTATTCATCTATATTTTGGCCACATCCCATGGTGGTTCTTGAAATTTTTATTGTTGCTTGATGGTCGCCTATGCATTTGTTTCTTGCGTCAAACACCTCGTCAATGAACTATTGTTTTCCCAAATCTCACTTACTGCTACTACAATAGCCTTTGACCATACACCTCTTACATTATTTGACCTCTATTTTGCATCCATCTACCCATGGAGAGAACAACTTCCAACAGTGGATCTCACTTGCCAATACCATTTGCATTCATTTTTCTTAGGTCGGTTCCATGCGCTTGGAACATAGGAGCATGCTATTAAGCCACTCATTCTCTCTGGACAAGTACAATTTTATCTCTTTTTTAGACTCGTTAAAGGACATGAAAAAGATACATATCGAGAAAACTTTTATCTCTTTTTCGGACTCAAAAGGACACAAAAAATATACTATCAAGTACACTTTTACCTCTTTTCTAGACTTGTTAAAAGACATAAAAGACACCATCACGAGTATACTTTTAACTCTTTTTCGGGCTCGTTGAAACTGAATGAAAAAGAAACCATCAAGCATACTTTTATCTCTCTTTCGTGTTCGTTAAAACATGAAGGAGACACCAAAAAACCAAAAAAAAAAACGAGTGGGTTTTTTACTATTGATCTATTCTTGAAATAGCAACATCACTCAATTCGCCCTTAAACATGGCACATGTTTGAGTCATCATATTGCAGTTAGGTTTTAGCTTGGCTAGGAGCCATCCCAGTAATATGAGTCATCGATACTCCTTCGGTTGGTTACTCTTCCACTCATCATGGAGAACGCTATAATGCCTCTTGCATTGTTGCACTATATTCATCTAGCTCTTGTGTCTCACTGCCAAGTCACTATTGTGTCATGCTATATGTTACACGTCAAAATTACTCAACTGGATAAGTGTCGCATGTTCCTCTCAATTGTCGTAAGTATCGCATATTCCTTACAACTTTCGCAAGTGTCGCAAGTTGTTCACAAGTGTCGCAAACGTTGTGCAAGCATACTGCCATAATGACGACACTAAGGAGGCACTTAAAACATCTCACACACTTGATTTGAAGAAGGGGAACTGGTTAACTGAAGTCAAGGAACACTTAACACCTGAGAAAAGCTCTTAAACAAAGGTTCTGAGGGTGAGCGCTCCCCTACATTAGTCTTAGGAGCGCTGGCGCTCCCCTATAAGGCCTTAGGGAGCATTATAACACTTGCCTGCCCCTATAAAGGAGCGCTATCCACCTTTGGAGCGCTGGTGCTTCCCTCAAGCTTCCTAGGGAGCGCTACAGTGCTCTGATGCCCCTTTTGAGGGAGCACTGCCTAATCTGAGGTAGTAGTTGGTCTACTGAGTAGAATAAGGGGAGGATCTTTCAAGTTTAGAAGGCAGTTGCATTCGAATTCTTGGTTCCATCAAGAGATCCCTGATCTAAGGAGGAAGTTCCTCAACTTGTTCTAAAGATAACTCAAGAGGTTAAGCTCCTCTTAACCTATATAAGCAAGCTCTATGATGGTGAAAAGGGGGAAAAATTGATAGCATGAAACCTATGATCTCATAGGAAACACACAGTCAGCCAAAGGAGAGTGATCAGTGAAGCTGCTGTCATCCAGGTTGTGGATCTTTCGAGAAAGGGTTAGACGAAGGGGACCTGACGAAGCTATCGCATTCGCATCTACGATTGTAAGTACTGCTGTCGTTATTCTCATTAATATGACACACTTGGCCTGTTTCTTTCTAGTTTGTGTCTGATGTTACATGACTTATCATTGATAGATAGATCTATTTTCAAGCTAATATCAATATAGTAGGAAGTGGTCGTATCTTGTTTGTCTACAGGACTCAGCGAGGAGCAAAGGATCGGAGTTCAACTCAGAGCGTGCAAGGACAAACATCGATAAAGAGGTACTTCTGTTCTCCTTCCTTCTCATGTGTTAGTCTATATAGATTTGAAAGGAAGTCAGTGTCCACGTTAAGCATTTTCTGTCTTAGAGTTAAAGTCAAGCTCAGTGAGGCAATCTACCTGTCCGCAGGGGGATTTTCCTACAACAGAAACTGGCAACTCCACTGGGGAGATAGCCTCGAATCGAAACTTCTTGTTTTGATTTCTCCTCATTGACCTTGTTCTACCCCTTGATTTCTTCAGACCTGGTTCACTCCTCTTTTGATTGGTTTCATGAGCTGATTGGATCCCTACCCCATCATACTCAGCCTAATTGTCGAGATTGAATTACAATTTTTGGATTTTTGACACCTTTGGGAGTTTTTTGAACCTGGCACCCCTGTCCCTGTGTTAACAGAGTGACAACGCTCCCTAATAGCCTTACACAGAGCGCTATAATGCTCCTTGTCCTTGACAACAGAGCACCAACCCTTCTTTGGCCAATAAACCTTCCAGAATTGTTTTTTTAGGGTTTTTCTCTGTGTCTCTCTTGCTGGGTAACCTTGTGAGTCAATCCTTCTTCTTTCCAGCTTTGACATCTGTCTTTTTCTTGAAGAACAAACATCTTTCTGTTTGGATTTTGTAGCCTTCTTCAGTATTGTTATTGAGTTGTTCTGCCATTTGGAGTTTGAAACCCATGCATTGTCTTTCTCTCCTCATCGACTGAACGAAAAACGCTAGTGAAGGTCATCAAAGGTCTACATATCTTTTCAGTTGGTTTTAGTTAAGATCATTGTTTTTCGACTTTTTCTTTTGGGTGTGAAGTTTGATTTCTCTTTGATTGTTTCTTTTCTTTCACTTCTTGTTTTGATCACAATGAGAGGGTGTATTGTTTGTATGATTCTTGCTTGTGTTGGTCTAATTTTCATTCATCCAAGAGGATAATTAGCAAGACGAGCTTTGTGTTGAATTAATCATTATTCATATGCAAACAATAAAAAGCATCTTCATGATTGATTGTGTATGTTAGAAGGCATATCAAAAGTTTTAGCATCACATCGGGATTTGATTGAAGAAAATTTGTTTGAGGACACTCCTTATTAGTGCTTGTTAGTGAAAATAACTCTCTCTCTCTCCCTTAGATAGATGTTCATCGAAAAGAAATGACTGTTTATCATATTTGATGCATTTTTGGGACTGAGTCATAATTCCATTCGTTTCACTTCCATGCACCCCTTTTTGTGTAAAGAACAACTATAAAATTAACGCTAATTAAAAATTATTTAGAACTTTTTCTTTTCTAGGATCCTCCACCAATAGTAGACTAGGCTTAGTACTTTAGATTAGGTTGTGAGCATAACTCTCCAAAGTTTCCAAAACAAACAGTAGCATCCTGAGTTAGAGAGAGTCAAATCCAATCATCGTATAAGTCTGCCTGGGATCCCCCTCTCACACAGGGGTTACGCACGAGGTCGCATTCGGGTGAGTTACGAAGATTATCCCTCTGTGGTTCAACTGATTGTGGTGGTCATATCGTATTATGGGGGTCTCTTCAAGGTAAATCCACAATTACTGCGTGGAAGACTTTTAGTTGATTTCGAGATCGATACCCTGCCCGTACGTTCGGGTCGGACTGTCAACTGTTCCCGCCCAGGGGCTGACTGCGAATTGGTAACCTTAGTGGCCATAATATTTAGGGTCTTACACAAGGTGACAGTGAAGGGAAGTCTCACTGTACCTGGAGCAGACATTGG
>JZKD02S1968379.1:19951-33867 GCA_000966675.3 Picea glauca | reverse complement strand
GGAGAAGACCCAAACAACCACGTGATGACTTTCCATTTGTGGTGTTCATCCAACTCCCTCATGGACGATTCTATTCGTTTGCGTCTTTTCCAACGAACACTTACGGGTTCCGCAGTGAAATGGTATATTGAACTACCACGCGCATCTTTCCACGATTTCAACTCCCTCGCCATGTCCTTCCTCACACACTTCCAACTACCCATTCAATACGATACGGGTACTGAACTATTAACCTCTCTTCGTCAGACAACTTCCGTACATATCTCCGATCATATTCATGAATGGAGACGACGACGAAGGCTAATCAAAGCGGTCATTCCTGACCAATTGTTAGCGGAATGGTTCACTAAATCATTGTTACCCCAGATTGATCGTGATGTTGCCATGGGTGGTGTAGTCACTGAGGACGAAACCATTGCCCGAGCTCAGTACTTAGACTTAGTCTATTCACAATCCGGTACTCTGTACGAGTTGATACCGAACGCTACCCATGCCACTAACGATCCATCCAAACCATCGTCTGCTTCCCACGTGGATGGAGTTATTGGCTCCGTCAAAACCCAATCTACTACCCAGTCTACTGGAACGATTCAACGACCCGCTTCGACGGCTGCTCCCAACCCGACTGCACCCTCTTCTACCCCCCCTCAAACTCAGGTCTCTGAGGTGAATGCGGTCCAATCAACCCCTTCACAACAACTTGGGGGCAAGAAAAAAGCGAGAAATAAACCAAAGAAGAACAATAACAATGAAAAAACCAAAACTCAACCGCAAACCCCTGCTGCCGGAAAACAACCACAACGAAAACCGAAATTCCCATGTCTCATCTGTGGTGACGATCACTACACTCGAGACTGCCCACATTGCGATGAAGTGGCCAAACTTTTCAAGGGAAATTCACAACCCACTGTGCTTACTCAACCTTTTCCACAACAACAATCTTTGGTTGCCCAAACCCCCAAGCCAAGGGGCAGTTCCAACCAACCCCACGATGAGGCCTCGACAAGTGCCCACATTTACATGTTTAACGGGGTTAATCTAACCACTCGCTCTGCGACATATGACACACCAGTTAAACCTGATAAGCCGAAGACTGCTAACGGTTCTTCGCCGGACCCGTTACCATCCTCCGTTAATCCTCTGTCTATTATCCCTCCATCCGGGCCACTCCAGATTGAGAAACCTTCTTTTGACTCCATCTTACGCCCTCCTAAGAGCACCATCCGAAAATCTACCTTCAATCCTAATTCACGGGCTGCCCAAAATTACAATATTGTAGAAGATTTGGCCCAAGCCCCGTGTGCTATGTCCGCCTTAGAAGTTCTACAGCACTGTCCCAGCCAACGTAGAACGCTCTTAGCCTCTATCGACGCTTTTGATCCTGAGTCATCAAACAACCTGACGTTTAATCTGGACGACCATCAACCGTGACTCTCCCACCATCTAGCTTTCCAAATCAATGTTGTTGTTCACAATCAACAAATCCACCGAACTATCCTGGATGAGGGAGCCTCTACCTGTGTCATGTCCCTAGCTTGTTGGAAAGGCTTAAAATCACCTACCCTTAACAAATCCCCTATGATGTTACGCGCTTTCGATGGACGAGGTTTCTATCCTCACGGGTTATTACAATCCCTAGCCGTTCAGTTGGGCGACAAAACTGTTACCGTTGATGTCGAGGTGGTCGATGCTCCCCTCGATTACAACCTATTACTCGAAAGAAGTTGGTTCTATGCTATGTCTGCTATCGCCTCATCGGTGTTTCGATGTGTACAATTCCCCCATCAAGGCAAAATTGTCACTGTCGATCAGCTTGATTTCTGTACACTCGACGCTCGCATCCCTGCCACTGACAAGATTCCCTTTTTGGGAGACCACCCAGTTACGTATGAAAGCGTTGGTGTTGGCTTATTGAAATATTCTAGCCTTATGGGTACTTTCCCTACACCACTTCCACCTACTGCGCATCATATTGTTGCCGTCAATATGATCTTGACTATGCCTTATCAATCCCTGGAATCATCTAATCCTTGGATTGTACCTAGTCCTCTGGAATTCGATGTGCTCGGTGACACCATGCCACTTATCCCAGCCAAGGCCGCATACGTAACTATTCAATCTGCCTCTCCCTCTCCAAACAACCCACATTTATTGGCACCTGATGCCTACTCGATGCCCTCATGGTTGGATTCCTTATCATCTGCCGTTGATTACATTTCCCAAATTTTTCCTTCGGACGAATCTATTATGGAAATGCTTAGCATTGACTATCTGCCTTGGGATGATAACCATCATCGATCCTCTTTTCTTCCGCCTTTGGAAGAAATTCACCAAGACATACGCTTCGTCTTCCCTCCAGATGTTACCGATGCTCCGCAATCTCCTATCCTCACACAAGATACTCTCTCTGAGGGGAACATGGGTAACATCTCTACTATGATCATGATTGACATTTTGATCAAAGAAGGTGTCGTGGAAAACATCAACCTTGGTGCTAATTGCACACCCGAAGAAGTGGTCTCTTACACCGCTTTGTTTAAGGAATTCCGCGATGTCTTCGCATGGAGCTACAAGGAGATGCCCGGGATTGACCCTTCAATCGTCGTACACGAAATCAAAACTTACCCTGACGCGAAACCTGTTCGACAAAAGCTTCGCCCGGTTCATCCCAAGAAAATCGCAGCTATAGAGGCAGAAGTTGAAAAACTTCTAAAATCTGGCTTCATCTATCCCGTCCCTTTGACAGAATGGGTCTCCAACCTTGTTCCGGTTGCCAAAAAACAAGGGACCATCCATGTTTGTGTGGACTATCGAGATCTCAAAAAATCTTGTCCTAAGGACAACTACCCTACGCCCTTCATCGACCAAATTATCGATAATTGCGCGGGGAGCGTAATCTTCTCTTTCATGGATGGCTTTTCTGGGTATAACCAGATAGAAATCTTACCTGTTGATCAACATAAGACAACCTTTATCTGCCCATGGGGGACTTGCGCCTATCGAAAGTTACCATTTGGCCTAAAAAACGCTGGTGCTACTTTCCAGCGGGCCATGTCGTACGCTTTTCACGATATCAAGCATATCGCAGAGCCTTACCTCGACGATTTACCTGCCCACTCATCCAATCGATCCGATCACATCGATCACTTGCGGGTGATTTTTTTTCGATGTCGATTCTACCATATTCGCTTGAACCCCCAGAAGTGCATTTTTGTTGTCGAATCCGGTCGACTCCTCGGTTTCATTGTCTCCAAAGATGGGATCCGGGTGGATCCCTTAAAGATCAAGGACATTCTAGCCTTACCCCCACCTACCAATTCGACCCAACTCCAGAGTTTGCAAGGCAAAGAAAACTTCCTTCACCGTTTCATCTGCAACTATGCCGAGATAACTAAAGGATTCATGCGGTTACTGCAGAAAAACATCCCTTTCATCTGGGATGACACTGCCCAACGGTCATTCGATGCTCTCAAGCATGCCTTGACCCACGCTTTCTTGTTACACCCTCTGGAGTACACAAAGGACTATATCCTTTACTTGGCCACCTCCACTTCCACTATTGCGATGGTGTTAGTTCAGGAGGACCCTAACGACGAAGAACATGTGATTTATTATCTGAGAAAGAGTCTATCTGGACCCGAACTCTGATATTCGCATGTCGAGAAACTTGCTCTGGCAGTCGTCATTGCTGTCCAGAGATTCCGCCATTACATCATATTATGCACCACCACGGTGATCGCAGACTCCAACCCCATGTACCACATCTTGACGCGTCAAGTACTTGGGGGCAAATATTCAAAATGGATCATCATTCTTCAAGAATTTGATCTTGAGTTTACGAAGGCTAAAGCCAAAAAATCCCTGGTGTTTGCAGAGCTTATCTGTGCTCTCCCTCGTGCCGATGAAAACATTGAACCTAGAGATTCTCTCCCCGATGAATCTCTCTTCCTCATCAACACCTCTGATCCTTGGTATGGCGACATTCTCCTCTACCTTCAAACCCAACATTTTCATCCCAACATCTCTCGCAAAGAGCATCGACGCATTCGCCACCACTCTCACCGTTATCTCATCATCGACGACACCTTGTATCGCCGTGGTATTGACACCATCCTTCGACGATGTCTAATTCATGAGGAGGCTGAACACATTTTGAACGATTGTCACCTTGGCGCCTGTGGTGGTCACCATTCTGGGATGGCCACAACCCAAAAAATCCTACGTGCCGGCTACTTTTGGCCCTCGATTTTCAAAGATTGCATCGAGGCCATCAATAAATGCCCACCCTGCCAAGTCTTTAACAAGAAGGCACGCACCCACCCTACTGCGCTGCACCCCATTATCGCCATCAGCCCCTTTGCTAAGTGGGGAATCGATTTCATGCAGTGTAAGCCTACCTTAGCCGGGGGGCACGGTTACATCATCATCGCCGTCGACTACTTCACCAAATGGGCTGAGGCTATGCCTACCTTCCTGAACGATGGTCGTACTGCAGCTCTGTTTCTTTTCAACCATATCATAACTCGTTTTGGTGTACCACGTGCCATTGTCACTGATCATGGTGCACACTTCAAAAACCAGATGATGAGCGAATTACATGTCAAATTGGGTTTTTGCCATGAAAACTCATCCCCTTACTACCCTCAGGCTAACGGACAAGTTGAGGCCATCAACAAAGTCCTAAAAACCATGATCCAACGCATGGTAGGGGAAAACAAGACATCATGGCATTTACAACTTTTTTCCACTCTCTGGGCCTATCACACTTCTGTGAAAACCTCAATTGGATTCACTCCTTTCCAATTGGTCTATGGCATTGAAGCCGTCCTACCAATCGAGTGTGAGATTCCATCAGTCAAACTGAAAGTAGAACTCCTGCCCCATACTTCCGCTGAAGAAGAACGATTCTTGTATTTATCCAAGCTGGACGAAACATGTCGTGATGCTGATCTTACTAAAGAGGCACATCAAAAACGAATTAAGAATCAATACAACAAATCCGTCCACCCTCGGACTTTTACAGAAGGAGACTTAGTCCTCGTTTATGACCAATCTCATGATAAATTGGGGACAGGAAAGTTAGAACCTATGTGGCACGGTCCTTACATCGTGAAGCGTGTTGTACACAGAGGCGCCTACGAACTAGTAGATCATGATGGAATTTCCATGGGAGAGCCCCGAAACAGGCTTTACCTTAAAAAGTACTATGCCTAGATCACCTAGCATTTGTACTTTGTACATTATTGTATTTTAGTTTGGTGTGTCTTTTTCTTTCGCGTGCTTGAGTCTTTACCTTTGCCACTCATGACTGTGCTTGTGTTTTCATGCGTAGATGAAGTCTTCCTTTCCTATCTTTTTTGGGTTTGCGGATGGTGCTAGTCGACATACCCGGAACATTGCTTCGGCAACATGGGTTATTTACCAATTTGGTGAGGTGGTGAGTTCAGGAGGTATCTGCTTAGGACCAACAACCAACAATATGGCAGAATATCACGCTATCATTGGACTGTTGACCCAAGCCTCCTCTCTAGGTATCTCTCGTATCATTATTTACTTAGACTCCCAACTCGTGGTCTATCAACTCAACCGTGTCTACGCTATCCGTAGTCCTATCCTGCTACGTCTCCACTTACAAGTTCACCGTATTGAATGAATGTTCGATTACATTGAATATAGACACATTCCAAGAGAACTTAATAGTGTTTTGGATTCGTTAGCTAATTATATCATGGATCGATATCTTGCCCACATATAAGAGTTAAGGAAAGAAAAACTGTACATTACATGTAAATTAAAACACATCACAGACTTCATCATGTACAAATCATTGGCACTGTAAAAACTCGAAACTGTATATATATATATATGGCGTGACTTAAATGTTTGGATTACATCAAAAAGTATGTAGAAGAGCAAAATATTGGGTCTTTCCACCCATACAATGTCGCTTGACAAGGCATACAAAAATATGATCACCGGAGAGACTCTAATCTCCCCACACTACATTGTGCTGTGAGTAACACATCACCACGCGCACTACGCGCCTCAATAGAGAATTGATATTCTCTGGTACTCCCATAGTGTGCCTCTACAGATGTAAAGACACTTCTCCCCTCCGTAAAGGAGGAATGCCCATCCTGAGGCCTTGGAGGTTTCTCTCAACCTCCCAGAGACCTATCACTGGTACTGCCGGATCTGCTGCAATCGAAATACCCCCGCGACGTCTCGGTACCGGTATATCGGCCGGGCGCACTGCTCCCTTGTATACATGTTGAAAACAATACATCTGTTAAAACTCTTCTACATACCCAAAAATATATATACATTAAAAACTCAAAAAAAAAAACTAGACAAGGTATGGCTCAGTCTCTTACCTGACACATCCCAGTCTTCCCCCGTGGGCAAAATCAAGTCCATGCTCCCGCGAAAATCTACCTCAGCATAAGGGAAGTCCTCTATCCAGAGATACTGTCGTCTCAGCCAGGCAAAGAAATTGCCAGTGAAACGGAACTCTGACTCCGATACTAGCCTTGGAGACAGACTAGTCCACCTCTCCATCCTCAGTTCATCCACTGGTTGCACCACCAGTGCTATCTGAGGCTGCATCTGGGGGATGCGCTCTAGAAAAAATGAGACCAGAAAAGAGCCATAACCAAACTGCTTCTGTCCCGTCCTGCACTGTGAAACCTGTTCCTTCACATTTCGAAGGAACCCTGCACTCCAGTTGAACAGTGTTGGTTCCAAACACTGAACACCATAAGCCACCTGCGATCTTGATGCCAGATGCACGCTAGTACTGCCCGTCACACTCGTGATAGCAAACAGTATAGATTGGAGGGGCAGCTCTCGAATATCCTTGATAGGGATTCTACCCCCTACCAGTCTTGCTCCTGGGATACAGTGGCATGCCAGATACACGTCCACTTGCTCGGGTAGCGCCCTCTGCCCGCAAAAAGATATGGGAACCCCTCTTTTCGAGAGGCCAGTCAAAAAATACACGTCTTCTAACTCAATGGTTAAAAGCTGTGTGCCAATTCGGAATCCTTGCTCTGCAACATCCCATAGGACGATCATATGCTCAAGTAATAAAATCTCTTTCTTCATTTTTTGCAATTTGAAGAACTTTAGTAAGCCACAAGCTCGCAATGCGGCCCGTGTGCGAGGACTCTGCAAGGCGGCTAAGTCATCCATCTCATGTTCTCTTTCTTTCCACTCGATCATGGTCGCCGAAATTACCTACAAAACAAAAAAATAAAGAAATTCATTATTCCCACATTTTGGCAATTTCGAAATTTTTTTAAAAGCGATTTAAAACGTGAAATCTAAATTCCCACATCATTTAAAATGATCACACCCTCTTTTACAATCACCACGCCCTTCCCTAGCCATTTAACATTCATCAAACAACAATGAAGACGTTTAAAAAAATCAAAACGACTTTATGGCTGCGTGGGCGTATGGAAAGATTTTTCATGGGTTCTTTTGCCAAAAAATGACTCATCCAATCAACTATTGAGGCGTTGGCATCTTGGCCACCCTTTTCTAAAACGTTTTTGTAAAAAGAACCCCCTTTTTCCATCATTTTTAAAAGAGGCTGATTTTGGTCTTTTTGGGCAATTTAGGGCTTCATATTTTAAATTAAATGATCCTTTTAAAATGAATGTCAAACCATGTGTTTGAAAGAAGAAGAGATGGACATCTACCTGGTCCAAACGGCAAGCGAAACGGTGAACCGTAGCTTCGACAGCGAACAAAACAAGATCCACCTCAAAACGAGAATCTCCACTACTCCAAAATCCTTGTGCAAAATGAAATGGTAAATGGAATTTTCATTGTATTGTTATTTATAAATTTTCATTTTTATAAGGTATAGTCATTTTTGGGTTTCTCTAGTAACATAATGGCTTCACTAAACCCCTGGTTTGTAGTTCTAACATCGCAGGTTTTCTGGCAGTTCTGACGGATGATTTACCTTGTCACACTTATGAGCATAGTCTTAGTTCGTTCTCGAGCTCGAAAATATGAGAACGTAACCGGGTAAACTTTTATCTCTTTTTCGGACCCGTATAGATACACGAACACACGAAAAATGAACCCCCCTGGAGTCCTCTTTAAACCCTTTTCAGACTCTCTAAATATGAAAAGATTGTCGAGTGACCTTGCTTCCTTTCACACTCGTTAAAAGGCTAGAAAGGGCGTCTTTCGAGTGATAGTTTATCTCTTTTTCGGTCTCGTTAGACTACTGTACGAAAAAGGAGCTGAGAGAGTTCTCTTTTAAGTGTTTTTCCAAACTCTATAATCCCAAAAAAACTTGGAGTTTTCTGTCTTTGGACTCGTTAAAGCACACATCGACAGGCCCATACGGGACCGATCCCTTACTTCTTCCGGTTCATTAAACAAAGGAAGAGGAACTTACCGAAGGTGAGTTATATCGAGCATGTGTTATCCTCCTCGAGCTCATTAAACCAAAAAGAGGTACTCATCCATCTAGATGGGGAAAAAATTGAAAGGAACAAACCAAGCAGTCTCTTGAGAACATCATCCAACACTTCTTAGAGTCGCCCTTGAACACTACACTTTGTCATTTGCACATATCATAATCCGCTGGACCTCTGCACTGAGCCAATCCTTTGAGTCCCTTTCACTCCTTTGGGTCACCCGACGCAAGTCACCGTATCCACTGCATAAGTGTTGGTCCACGTCATGTTTTGCTGTTGTGCCTCATTGTTCAAGGGAAGTATCCGCCTCTGGAGTTAGCCATCCCAAATATCTTGCCTCAAAACCTGTGTCAGTCTATGTCCATTTGATTTACCAATTACATCTCTATGTCTATTTCGTGTCGTTGATGGGGGATACATCAAGGCCCTCCCTCAACAAGTCTATTCCTGTCGATTTCAACACATTATCCGAGAATTAGACTTAGAAACCAGTTAGTACTTTGGGACCTGCATGCCTCAATGGCAGGTCTCCTCACGTTTGACAGTAGGTCTACATCATTGACCCTTGATCGAATGATTGCACGGGTGTTCGACCTCAGCTCATCTATTCACATTCGTTGGAATGTACTAGGGTACCTTGGGAATCATTGACATTAATGATGGTCTACCTCGCACTTGTTAACGGTTCACACCATTGACCGGTAATCAAGTGGTTTCTGCCATGTTCGACATCAAGACATCTATTCACATGGTTAGAATCGTACCATGTCGGGATTGGTAAGAAGACCCTGGGTTGAGTAACCACTTTGATATATGCTTTGCCCAGGCTGCGAAGGAGGTTCTATTGGACAAAGAACACATACACTGTTACATAGATCCACTTTGTATTGGTCGTGGCTATGTCTTGTCATCTCGTAGATCCACTGTGTATTCTTCGTGGCTACGATCAGTCCGAGTCATCAGAGTATAGATCCACATTGTATCTTCGGTGGCTATACCTTTTTATCAATAAAATTATGGATCCGTAGTGTATTCTATAGCGGCCATATCTTGCAAGTCTTGATCACCCAAGCATAGGTATGTCTGCCTTGGGTTTTGAAATATGTCATGATATTTGTTGGATGTTTGTGTGTAGATTCCGTCAGGTTCTCCAAGTCTATACCCTTGCTTGAACGTCTACAAAGCATTTCAGTTATCAGTTCGCATCTTCTAACTTCATACTTTGGGGGGCATTCTGTTACACGTCAAAATTACTCAACTGGATAAGTGTCACATGTTCCTCTCAATTGTCGTAAGTGTCGCATCTTCCTTACAACTTTCGCAAGTGTCGCAAGTTGTTCACAAATGTCACAAACGTTGTTCAAGCATACTGCCATAATGACGACACTAAGGAGGCACTTAAAACATCTTACACACTTGATTTGGAGAAGGGGAACTGGTTAACTGAAGTCAAGGAACTCTTAACACCTAAGAAGAGCTCTTAAACAAAGGTTTTGAGGGTGAGCGCTCCCCTACATCAGTCTTAGGAGTGCTGACGCTCTCCTATAAGGCCTTAGGGAGCGTTATAACGCTTTCTTGCCCCTCTGAAGGAGTGCTATCCATGTTTGGAGCACTGGCGCTTCCCTCAAGCTCCCTAGGGAGCGCTACAACGCTCTAATGCCCCTTTTGAGGGAGTGCTGCCTAATCTGAGGCAGTAGTTGGCCCGTTGAGGAGACTAAGGGGAGGATCTTTCAAGTTTAGAAGGCAGTTGCATTCGGATTCTTGGTTCCATCAGGAGATCCCTGATCTAAGGAGGAAGTTCCTCAACTTTTTCTAAAGATAACTCAAGAGGTTAAGCTCCTCTTAACCTATATAAGCAAGCTCTATGATGGTGAAAAGGGGGAAGAATTGCTAGCATAAAACCTATGATCTCATAGGAAACACACAGTCAGCCAAAGGAGATTGATCAGTGAAGCTGTTGTCATCCAGGTTGTGGATCTTTCGAGCAAGGGTTAGATGAAGGGGACCTAACGAAGCTGTCGCATTTGCATCAACGATTGTAAGTACTGCTGTCATTATTCTCATTAATATGACACGCTTGGCTTGTTTCTTTCTAGTTTGTGTATGATGTTACATGAAATTATCATTGATAGATAGATCTGTTTTCAAGCTAATATCAATAGAGTAGGAAGTGGTCGTATCTTGTTTGTCTACAGGACTCAGCGAGGAGCAAAGGATCAGAGCTCAACTCGGAGCATGCAGGGACAAACGTTGATAAAGAGGTACTTCTGTTCTCCTTCCTTCTCATGTGTTAGTCTGTATAGATTTGAAAGGAAGTCAATGTCCACGTTAAGCATTTTCTATCTTAGAGTTAAGGTCAAGCTCTTTGAGGCAATCTACCTGTCCGCAGGGGGATTTTCCTACAACACTATATGTTCAAGGGAAGTTTAAGCCCGAGTCGGTCATCTTATATTTTGTTGACTTTTTGTGTCAGCCATATCTATGTTAGTTGTACTTGGTGATTCTATCTCTTCACATCATCTCTCGGTGCATGTTTTGTGTGAATTAATGGAGGATACAATAATGCCCTCCTTCGATGGATCTCTTCCTATCAACTTCAACACATTATCTATGAGAGGGATTTAGAAACCATCTAGAACCTTGGAGCTTGCAGTCCTCAGTGGAAAACATCCTCCCAATCTATAGTGAGTTCTCCTCATTGACTCCTGATCGATTGATTCTATGAGTGTTTGAAATTAGATCCTCTATTCACACTAGCTAGATTGTACTAGGTACCTTGGGGTCTGTTGGGCTCATGATTTGGTTAAATTAATGATGATGATTCGATATTTTTTGACTGGTATTATATGTGTATTTTACTATTTTGAAGAAATTTTGAAGGATTCTTATATCAAATTGTCATAGCTTATACTAGGTACGTATAATTGATGTTTTGTGATGGTTTTAAGTTTACAACATGATTTAATGATTACAAGGAGCTAATGCACGATCTGTGTGTCATAGGGAAAAATTGCATGGCGTTTTTCCATCCAATAGCTCGTCCGGTACTCCATCTGACACTGCATCTGGTACTCCATCCGACACTGCCTCTGACACTCCATCCAGAACTAAAACCATGGGCGAGTTGGCGGTTGTTATATCGATGGCCTGTGTTGGGCGAATTGATGACATGGGTTTTTCTCATGCTCCTGGCCTCCAACTACTGAGCTCTCGACATCTTGGATTGAGCTGTTATGCTGAGAGTGTTGGCAAATGCTTAACATGTAGTGTATGCTTGTCATTGATGGAAAGTACAACAGTGAAGATGGCAGGATCAGAATGTGCATCGATGGACAAACAGGAACAACGTAGGCTAAGGAGGAATTAGCGCAGAGTCTAAATTCTTCCAAGTAAGAAGGATGTGTAAGCATGGAGGAGAAGCGTCGCTGATCGTTGGATCCCATCCAAAATTCCCGACAACATGAGGGCCGTCAACTCTGAATAAAAACAAGAAGAGCACGCATTGAAGAGGAGGACAGATCTTAGGCGTTAGATCCAAGCGCAGGATCCGACCATCGTTGGATCAAAAAGAACCCGCACATCCTTTAAAGTACAAGGAGAAGCTGGCGTAATCACGATATGCAAAATCACGACTTAATCTGAGCCATCAGATCAAGGTTGAAACTGGACCGTTGATCTAACTCCGTGTTGAAGTTTCGTGAATCGCAATATGGAGAGACAAAAGAAACAAAGCAGAATTTGCGATATGCGATATCGCGATCCAATCGTAGCCGTTGAAACAAGTTCATATCTGGACCGTTGGTTCAACTCCGTGTCAGAGTTTCACGAATCGCAATATGGAGAGACAAAAGAAACAAAGCAGAATTTGCGATATGCGAAATCGCGAAAGCGCCTTATGCATAAGGCTGTGGTCACAGCCCTTGGTCACGGGAAGAGAAGGAGTTAGTCACAGAAAAGCTCCATCTCGGAGCTTCACCTATCACAACTTGGAGTGACGAGAACCTCCATCTAAGGAACATAGATATGCGAAATCGTGATTCAATCACAACCGTTAAATAGAGATCAGATCTGGACCGTTGATCATACTCCATATTGGAGTTTCACGAATCGCGACATGGAGAAGCAAAGAACCCAATGCATCAAGAATGCCGAAATCACGAAATCATGATTCAATCGTAGCCGTTGAATCAAGACCAGATCTAGACCATGGAATCATAGGACATGTGGCAAGTGATCAAAATTTCGCTGACTTGGGGTCAAAGGAGCATAGTGTCGAAAATCACGAAATGAGAAATTGCCGGGATGACTGACAGAGGAGGTGAAGAGTCTCTGAGAGGGATGAAGATGTTCGTGGAGGCAATCGACAACTGATGAGCATTGAGGCCTATAACTGAAATAGAGAAGGTGAGTTCAACTGTCACAGAGAAGATGAAGAGTCTCAAACCACCAGAGAAGATGAAGAGTCTCAACTGCCTGAGAGGCTAAGGAATCTCAACATAACACCCAGTGATGCCAAATGCGTGGTTGAACTGCCAGAGAAGTCGAAGAGTCGCAATGATGATCACGCAGAGCACTTGAGATGTGGAGGATATTGGCGCGGTATGAGCATGCAGAGGAATGGAGAATATTGCATGCACAAGATGCACAGAAGCTATATATACACGGCACAGAGAAGAGAAGTTGTTGCTGTTACGGTTGGAGTTTGCTGCTGTTACGGTTGGAGTTTGTTGTGGTTGTTTTTGTTGAAGGTGATTCATGTGTGAAGAAGGAAGAGAGTGCAGTAGCTGAATCGAACAGAAGAGGATCTGTGCAGTGAATGGGTATGGCCCACAAAGCATAAAAGGCAGAAGAACAGACAACGCAAGTGATGTGTGCAGGAAGGCAATGAGGCAGACAGAGTAACGAAATGCAGTCGAACAATGATGAGTCTGGTAAGCCATTGTTGAACATTATATCACTGTAATAAGTTTCAGTAGCAAAGATTTATATTTCAGGGTGGTTGGGAGGTGCTCGGGAGGACTGTTTTCCTCAGAAGTTCAAGTGGGTGCTTGAACACAGGGAGTTGTAGCTTCCATCTGGTTGCAGCCAGAGAAACCAGGGTGGCAGGGTGGTGCAAGGGAGAAATCTTGTTCTCTATTGTACAGGTTGGTGCCTGTATGATTGGAAGTTGGTGCTTCCATCCAGTTGGTGCTGGAAACACTCAGGGAGTTGGTGCTTCCTTCTAGTTAGGTGCTAGAGAAACCAGGGAGTTGGTGCTTCCTTCTAGTGGGTGCTAGAGAAAACAGAAAGTTGGTGCTCTCAGCAAGTAGCAGCTTGCAAAACTGAGGTTGTAGCCCCATTATGAGTTGGTTCTCATATGTATGATAATGTAAAGAATGTAACTATTTCTTATCATATAAAGAAAAAGAGGTTTTTACCCTGTATGGGTTTCCTCGGGAAATATCTGTCTCTGTGTTTCTCATATATGTGTGACTGATG
>JZKD02S1968379.1:0-19941 GCA_000966675.3 Picea glauca | reverse complement strand
AAGAAGAAGAGGAAACCCCCAAACAATCCATGGATGACACTAGGTGGGAAGATGTTATTATTCCTAAGAACCAAGAACCCAAGCTTCCCCAAAATGAACCTTCACAAATTACGAATGCCCTCCTTATCCAAAAAGATTAGTAATTGAGAAATCTACCGTTTGATCGGAATTTGACATCTTGAATGAATTGAAGAATATTTGTGTCAATATTCCCTTGCTACAAGCCATTAAGGATATTCCAATCTACAATAAGGTGGTCAAAGAATTGTGTATTAAGAAGCTAGGGAGGAAGTAGAAGGACCCTCCTACAATACATTTAATAGGATAACTTCCTGAGTACATATCAGAGCAACCTAAGGTAGAAAAATACGAAAACCCAGGAAATCCCATAGTGACCATAACCATTAATGAGGTTTCCATTGGGAACACTCTCATAGACCTAGGGCAGCCATCAATGTTATGAATGTTACTACCTCAGAGGAATTACAGTTAAAACCTCTTCTTAGACCTACCCTAACCATTTTGGAATTAGCAGATAAGACTAGGGTTATACCTGAAGGAATTTTGGATGATATCATAGTTACTTTAGCCTCATGGGAGTACCCAGTAGACTTTCTGGTCATCCACTCAAAATATCTTACCAAAGGCCATCCCGTTATTTTGGGGAGACCTTGGTTAGCCACAACCAATGCATTCATTGGTTGTAGAGAGGGAGAAATGACCATCTCGAATGGACTCCCTATCCAGAAGCTTGCCTTATACCCTCCAACCTAGCCTATCATGGAGAATCTATGGTGGCTTGAATGTCCATATGAAAATGAGGACTGGGAAGAACCCGTGTTGCCAAGTGACCATGCCTGGGCACTTCAGGAGCACACAATGGAAAATGTGCTAAATCAGTTTATTTATGCTATCACATGTGTTGATTTTCTACAATCTTTTCCCCAATTAGAGTACATGTTTGGGGAAGAATTTCAGGAACAATTGGACCCATCGATTTTGTCTTCGACATCTTTCATCTTCAAAATAGTCGAGTCTTCCACATCTTATACCATGCCCTATGAGATTAGTCCAGGAAAATTCCTACATATAAACTCAGGGCTAGATGCAGACCAACAAAAACACTTAGTAAGTATCCTTAAATAACAATTAGGAGCATTCACCTGGGAATACACTGACATGAAGGGTACACCCTGACACATGTATCCATCACATACATACCCAAGGGGAGGTAACACATGTTAGGAAACCCCAGAGAAGGATGAACCCATCACTTAAAGATATAGTAAAAGAGGAGATCCAAAAGTTATTAAATGTCAGGTTTATTTATCCCATCTCCGACATTAAGTGGGTATCCCTGCTTGTAGTGGTTCCAAATAAAGTGACCGGGAAATGGAGAATTTGTGTTGATTTTCGGGAACTCAACAAAGCCACTCTAAAGGATTACTTTCCTCTTCCTTTCATCGACCAAGTTTTGGATACCCTGTCTGGAAATAAATATTTCTCCTTTTTAGATGGATATAGCGGGTACAATCAAATTCTCATAGCACCCGAGGACCAGGACAAGACTACCTTTACTTGTCCTTGGGGAACCTATGCCTATAGGGTCTTACCATTTGGATTTTGTAATGCTCCTGCCACATTTCAACAAGCAATACTAGGGATATTTGCTGATCTTATTCATGATTGTGTGGAGGTATACATGGATGACTTCATAGTATATGGAAACACTTACCAGGAAGCCTTAGATAACTTAGAAAAAGTCCTTATAAGATGCCAAGAAATGAACCTGTCTCTAAGTCATGAAAAATGTAAAATGTTGTTGACTGAAGGAGTGGTTCTAGGACATCACGTTTCATTTGAAGGGATTAAAGTCGATCCTGCAAAGATTGAGGTCATCATCAGACTCCCACCTCCCAAGACTCATAAAGAGGTGAGAAGCTTTCTTGGACATGTCGGATACTACCGATGGTTTATTACAAATTTCACAAAGATTGCTGCACCCATGTTTGGATTGTTAATAAAGGATGTTGATTTTCTTTGGACTGAGTAGTGTCAAAATGCCTTTAAAACCTTGAAATCTAAGCTATCTGTGGCACCAATTCTTAGGGGGCCCAACTGGGCTCTCCCATTTCACATATCCACTGATGCCTCTAACACCGCAATAGGAGGGGTATTAGGGAAGAAAGAAGACCAAAAATCCTATGCCATTTATTTTGTGAGCAAGAACTTGTCCCCTACCGAGTTAAACTACACAGTTACCGAGAAGGAATTCTTGGTAGTAGTTCATGCTATCAATAAGTTTCTCCACTACATTACAGGTTACAAAGTATTTGTACATACAAATCATTCCGCCATTAGATTTCTTATGAATAAACCCATAACTAATGGTTGAGTGACTAGGTGGCTCTTGCTATTGCAAAAATTTAACGTCACCGTTCTTGATCGATCTAGAAAGGAGAATTTGGTAGATGATTTTCTTTCAGGAATAAAAAATGAGGATGATGATATTCCCGTAGATGATAGTTTCCTAGATGAGCACCTTTTTTCCCTTTCTGTAAATACCCCATGGTTTGCAGATATGGCAAACTATTTGGCTACTAGAAAGTTACCATCTCATTTGTCACCTCATGAAAAGTGTAGAATTATTATGCAAAGTGCCAATTACTCTTGGGTTGGTCATGACCTTTTTCGTACAGTTCCTGATTTGATTATTCATAGATGTGTCTGAGAAGACGAGATACCATAAATACTATGAAGTTATCATGATGGACCATGTGGTGGCCATTTTTCTGACAAACGTACAACATATAAGGTGTTACATTCAAGTTACTATTGGCCTAACATTTTCAAGGATGCTGCCAAGTATGTGAGGAGTTGTGATAGTTGTCAAAGAATAGGGAGACCCACGTCAGCTGACGAAATTCCCTTGCGTGCCCAAGTTATGATAGAACCTTTCGAGAAATGGGCCATTAACTTTGTAGGACCAATTTCACCCATGTCTCGTAAGAAAAACTGTATTTTGGTTTGTACAAATTATGTCACCAAGTGGGTATAGGCAAAAGCCCTATTTAGGGCTACAGAAAAATCCATTGTCAAATTCATTTATGAAGACATCTTTACCTGCTTCATTGTTCCTCGTGAAATTGTTATAGACCAAGGCACTCAATTCACTTCCAAGCTGATGAGAGAACTAATGGAGAAATATGGGATTAAACACTGTAAATATTCTCCATACCACCCACAAGATAATGGTCAGGTAGAATCTACAAACAAAGTTCTGGAATCTATCTTAACCAAGACTGTTCAATTACATCATCAAGATTGGGCTAATAGGCTTCCAGAGGCATTGTGGGCATATCGGACCACCTGGAGAAACACCACTGGGCATACCCCTTATGAGCTAGTGGACGGGAAACAAGTACTTCTACCAATAGAATTCAAAATAAGGACCTTCCGTATTGCCGCAGAATTGGGATTAAACTTAGAAGAGCCTCAGAAACAACGAGCCCTACAATTAAATGAGTTGGATGAGATCAGGCAAGATGCTATCCAATGAACAATATTAGTCCAAAACTAGAGGAGCAGGTGGCATGACAAGTTTATCAAGAAGAAACACTTCTAACCTGGTGATTGGGCTTTGTTGTTTGACTCCCGATTTAAAATCTTCAAAGGAAAACTCACCACTCGATGGTTGGGTCCTTATGAGGTAGTCACCGTATATGACAATGGAGTTGTGAAAATCAAAACAATTGACGATGGACAAGTATCCTTTGTAGTAAATGGACACTGAATCAAACTTTATCACAGGCCCATTTCCAAAGAAGATTTTCTATAGGTCATGTCAACTTACAAGGCATTGGCCTTAGTAGATGGGGAAGTCCCCCCTTGTTCTTGAATGTTTTTTGAATTTCTGACTGTACATATGTAAATAATTTTGAATTTTGTCGATAAACAATTCTAGAGATTTCTATAGGTATTTATTTCACCAGGAGTAGACAGTTTCAAGGAAATATAAAAGAAGGAATTTTCTTCAAAATATTGCTATATTTGAACCTTGTTGTCTGCTCAGCATCAAATGAATAATGACTTGCCGTAATTAGCCATATTTTTGCAAAGATTTTTCATCTTTTTTTTTTTTCTCAAGGCATCTTAAAAAGCAACTGCTCTTAAAACCTTCACCATTGTATAAGGAAGTGATACCGTAACCATCAAGCTTAGAGGTCTCTCGTACAATTTCCACAAGAAACCTGATTAAGTGAGTAAAGTATCTTTATTAAAGAGTAACAAGGAGGTCTGATTGGCGGTTAGCCATGGAAACATAAAAAAGAAGGAAAGAAAGTGAGTTGAGCCTAAAGATACCTTTCTGTTTTTCCCAATGGTACCATCCACTACACACTAAAAATACTTGATTATATCATATCTTTAGATAGGATACATCCTCTTAGGTACCCCTTACATCAGGACAATCACTAAGGAATATATAACAGAAAGTCATCCTTTAACATAAATACCATCCCAATTAAAAAAGAAAAAGAGAAAAAAATTGTTTTCAGAGCTGTTCCCCCATCTTCTTGCACAAAGCAATCTTATATACTAAAATCTTAAAATATGGAGGGACAATATTTGAGGGTGTAAGAGGCTAAACCGTCGGGATACTGAACAGGTATGCTGGCAGCGGGTACCGGCCTGTGGTATGACTAGGTAAACCCGCTGGAGTACTGAACATGCTTGCTAGCAGTGGGGCATTCTACCTAGCGAGGATAATAATCTGACAAAAAAATAATAAGAAATTTAAACTTGTCCTGATGTACGACATTACTTGTAAACAAAGATGACATGAACTAGGAATGGTTAAGATAAGGTTAATGAACTCCATAAATTTTCCATTGGGAACTAACTTTGAGACTATCTTGAAACTCTCTCGCCTACCTCTTCTTATCTATATATAGGATCCTCTATCCTATAGGTGGGGCCATATTATAACTATCTCGTTAGACTGATATGTGAAATTTATCTCTACACTTAACAAGCTATAAATCTTCGGCTATTGGGAGAATTGACTAGTTTCCTATATTTTTTATTGCGAGGTGTCACAATACTTAGGTGTGGGGGAGGGGTTTCATGAGTTGACAAATGGTAACATTGCCTAGAAGAAGTAGAATCTTTGTAAAAATTTATGTGTATTGTTTTTATGATACAGGATATTATATCAACAGTTATTTTACTTTGAAATGCTAATTCCATGTGTGTTATAAATTGTTGTACATTTCCTTAACAAACCACTTAACCGGTTTATTTTCATTACAGACAGTCATTACATACTGTCATTACAGAGTTGAGATTACATGCCTTATGCGAGATAGAGGAATGGATTGTGTGAGCATGATGGAAAAACAAATAATAACGGAACACTATTATCCTGCCTCTGCTCCTATTCATTGTGACTGTCAAAATCATTTTAAGACTGAAGGTTGTGAATAAAACATCCATTACATAAGAATAGATTTCATTTCGCATAGGGGTACCATATGGAGTGTCATATGAGGTGCCATTTAAAATACCATATGAGGTGCTGGATGATGCGCCATATGAAGGATCAGATGAGATGTATACACACAGTAAATATCCACAATTTCAGGTAACAGGAATCAATTGCATTTATTTGAGTTAGTTGATGGAAATTGAGATTAAATGATACAAATCCTAAGCATTTTTATGATCAAATGTCCAAGTCAAAGACTTGGACATTGATCTAACTCCTTCATCATTACAATTGCCTCCCAAAAGATGCCCTTCAAATTAAAAATCGATGCACTCATGCTCACACATGGCAACTCGTGTGTGATGAATGCAACTGTTTCCACCTTGGGAACATTAAAAAATGGAGGGATCACTCAATTGGTTATCCCATTTATGCCTTGCGCTCACCCTCTTCTCAATTGCAGTCACCTTTGTCTAAATTGTGCTCAGCCTCTGCTTAATCACACTCATCCTTGGCCCGATTGCACCCATCCTCTATCGAATTTCACCCTCTGTCCTTTCTCCACACTGTCACCATGCCCAAATGGTATGAGCCATCCTCCTATGCTAACCTCTTTTCCATCCCTGCATTCACATAGTGTAGAGAAGTATTCCTTCGCGTAGGGTGGGGGTCGTTCTTGGCTCATTTGCAAGGCCATGATGATGGAATTTCTATGCAATTCACCCTCGGATTTGATGGAAAGATAGCCCGCGTGGGGTCTCTCACCTTTATGGTCTCTAAGGAATCAATTGCCTCATCCACAAAGCTCCCAAGAGTTGGAGACCACTGGTTTAAACACCACTAGTTGCCACAGGTGAGCTATAACAGGGTCTTCAAACCTGAATTTCAGAACATCTTTGGAGCTAAGGGATACTCCAAGGAGTGGATTAAAGAGGAGCTAATCAAACCTCTCATAGTCATCACCATATTGATCACTTGTGAAGGTAGATATTCTATTTTTAAAGCCTGCCACTTTCAATTATTATCTCACTTTCAATTCAATAAGCCATTGAATTTTCCCTTTTACTTCTTAAAGAGTCTTGAGAAGATGTCTTCCCAAGTACAAAAAAATGTAACCAATCCCCACAACAACCTATTCGACCATGGCCTCATCAAAATACTTGTCTTAGTCGAGTTGGAAAAACATGGAAAAACATGGGATGAGTTCATTTACCAATTTTCAAACCTTCACCTTACAATCAAGACTAACAAGAAAACACTTGATCTAGGGACTGTTACTCCATCCAAACCCCATTCTCCGAAGAATCCAAACCCTCCTTCTCAAGATATTTCTTTACCGAAACAAAAGTCCAAGAAACTTGTTGATACCCCTGCAGCCTCATCGGGAAAGAAGACCAAGAAGCCTATTTCTAACTCCCCAATGCCTTCAACGACTATTGATCCTGCACCCAAAAAGCTACAAGAGGTAATTCAACAAGACTTCCATGTAGTCCCCACAAATAGAAGAGGAAATAATCGATTTAATAGAGGATCTTTCAAAAGAGTACCTGAAATACAAGAGGAAAACCTTATGAAAAACCCCCGACCACTTCGAACCCTATCCAAGTATCCTCTGATCTCGAAAGTCCTCATAAAAGACTTAGGGAAGTGTCTGCAAAAGAATTGGAGCCTCATGGAAAGACAAAATTTGAACCTACTTCTCCTCATAAATTCCATGATACTCCTACCTCTCAGATGCCTATACCCGATCCCAAAACATATAGACTTTATACATCTTTCAAGGGATCCAATCCCTCCTTCAAGATATCTGATCATACTCCAACCATTGAAAAGATACAACATGAAAATGTTTAGCTGCTGCAACAATTGGAAGAGAGGAATAATTTGGATAAGCATATTCACCATGACAATGCAATACTACAAGAAAAGGTGAATTCCCTCCAACGATTGCTTGATTAAATGACCAAAACCAATCACAACCTCATGACACAATTGAAACAACATAAGAGGCACACGACAAAATCTTCAGAGCAAGAGGGAGAAGCTTCTAAAGCTAATCCTTCTCAACAAGTCTAGTCATATGGAGCAATTCATTTTTGTTTGCAGTGGGACCTGCAAAATCTTAGGTGTGGGGGTAATGTTGGGCTCGTGATTTGGTTAAATTAATGATGATGATTAGATCCTTTTTGACCGGTATTATATGTGTATTTTACTATTTTGAAGAAGTTTTGAAGGATTCTTATATCAAATCGTCATAGCTTATACCAGGTATGTATAATTGATGTTTTGTGATGGTTTTAAGTTTAATTCAACATAATTTAATGATTACAAGGAGCTAATGCGCGATCTGTGTGTCACATGGAAAAATCTAATGGCATTTTTCCATCTAGTAGCTCGTCTGGTACTCCATCCGACATTCCATCCACCACTAAAACTGTGGGCGAGTTGGCAGTTGTTATATCAGCGGCCTGTGTTGGGCGAATCGACGACATGGGTTTTTCTCATGCTCGTGGCCTCCAACTACTGAGCTCTTGAAATCTTGGATTGAGCTATTATGCTGAGCGTTGAGTGTCTCGTTTGGTTTCTAGAAGCCATAGGCAATTTTAGCGCATTTAATGTAATTTGTTGTTTTTAGAGGAGGTTGACCCTTCCAGTGGTCGACCTCTCGAATTGTAACTGCTATAAATACCATAGTAGTGGCTAGATAGAAGTTGAGTTAAGAATTGTGAAGCTAGAATATTTTTTGCTGTGTAATTCGAGACCTTTCCATAAACTTGTGCAAGACTGTGTTTTTAATTTAAATGCCAAAATCATGTTGCTTGAGCTCGTGATTTGCTGTTGAGGAGTAGCCACGACCTGCTGGGGGGCCCACCAGTGGTCTGGGTTGCTTGTGAAGGATAGTGTTAATATGTTATGTCTTTTTAATTAATTAGTAATAGCTTGCAAGCTTAGCTACTAACCTTGTTGTGTGATTAAATGATAGTTGAATTTCTTCAAATTAAAGTAGAACAGAGTATTGGGTTAAAACAAAGTAAAACAGAGTATAAAGTTTCTTTGGCAAAGTTTCGATGGATGAATAGTTACTAGTTTTGATTCTGATTCTTAGTTTGCTTATCTAGTTTGCTATTTAGTTTGCTTATTTAGTTTGCTATTCAGTTTGCTTATCATTTTTCTCGTAGTATGTTGAGATAGAAGTAGGGTTTGAGTTATGTTTTTATGAGTATTTCAATTTGCAATTTGAATTGTTAATAAGTAGGATTAGTTTAGTTTACTTCATGCAATTTCCATTCTAGATCTAGACTGTAATTTTAATTCAAAGTTTGATTTTGAGTATAGTTTTTAGTTATAAATCTCTAATAGTGTGAATTTGCTTACATTATCATAAGAATGCATTTGAATTAAATAGAATAACATTTTCTTTATTGTTGATGATTAATGTATAAATTGAAGGATCACATGGATTTTCACGGTAGTTGATATTTCTTCTATAATGACTAAGTTCTCGTTAGATTGCCTGATTCATATCTTTCACTTCGCTATATAAGTTAATATTGAATTTATCCCTCTTGAGTTATCACTAATTGTTAAATGCCATCGTGATGTCATAAGACACCGAAGATATAATCATCAACATTATATTTGAAGTTTTCTTGTTATTGTAGATTAAAGAGTAGTTGTTGATTAATCTTTGAATATTGTCATGATGTTTTTAATTCAATAGGTTGAGATTTCCTTTTGTATATTAGAAGTAATTATGAAGTTTATCTTAAGAATAGAGTTCACTTGCTTAATAGTTTGATTAGTTACCTGTTAAGTAGTCTTGATTAGTTTACTTGATGCATAAGTTTTCAGAGGTTAAGTTATTTGATTTCTTATTTGCTTACTTGTTGCTGCTCACCAATTTGAATAGATTGATTAGATTAGTTTTTTGTTGCTATTGTTCATCAAGATGAATAGATTAAATAGATGAATTTCTTTTGCGCATTAGATTTATTAAGTTAACTTGTTCATTTTAGGGTTTTCATTTGCTTCTTTAGGACAATCCATCGATCCATTGTTCAAAATTTCCTTAGGGTAAACAATTTAAGTACCTTGATAGGGTTTGATCATTGATATTCTTTGCTTAACTATATTAGCTCTCAGATAGACCATTTCCTTAGTTATACTATACTACTTCTAGCTTTTCTGCCTTGGCACATATAGTGCTACAACTCTAAGTTTACTTGCCCTGGGTTGACAATTTAAATGAGGGTTTTTAGTGCATATAGAACACCCATCATGTTCCATATTCCTCATCAGTGGGTCCCCTTACATTTGTTAATGATATACCTCAATGAACGATGGTCAGGAAGTTTCTACCATGTTCGATATCAACTCATCTATTCACATGTTTTAGATTTGTACCATTGGGGTTTGAGATAAATACCTTGGGTTTGGGGCCACATCATTCCATTACAACATCCCCTCTCAAATTGCGATGGATCATATCACTTATCTATGAGTACTTTGAAGGCTTTAGGGGCACTATCCTAAGTGATTGTTGTCTTCCTGATGTATATGTTATGACATAGATCCACATTGTATTTGATCGTGGATATGATCTTATTGATGACATAGATCCACATTGTATTGGGTCGTGCATATGATCTTATTAATGACATGGATCCATCATGTATTCTTTTGTGGGCATGATCTTGCATTTCATGTCATGAATCCACGGTGTTTTTTTTGGAGACCATACTTTGATACTCTTCAAAGTCTGAGTATGTCTACCTTGGGGATGGTCTATATATGATTTTATCCTTATTGTTTGATTGTAGGTACTCTTTGACCACCGAACCTCTTTTCTCTCTCCTCATGCTGCCTCACATGGATATTGTTTTATTGTAATGGATACATTAGGGCACATCTGTTATAGTCTTAATTTCCACCCTATAGGACCAAAAGGGAATCCAACATAAGATAAAATCCAAGACACAACTCTAGCTTAATATTTAGGTCACTTTTGAAGGGTGTCGCTTGTCATACATGGACAACAAGCGACTAGTCATTGATCAGCTATAGTGCAACCCACAACACCCTTTGCAACCTTCTATATTCATAGAGTTTTGAAGAGGTAAGCAAGGGATGCATTGGTTCTTCATGGCATGATCCTTGGAACTCACATCATTCAAGTATCCATTGGTCTCTAGAAGATATAAAATCTCTCCCAAGCCTCTTCCAATGATCTATATAGAGAAGGTAAATCTTGAGCACGGGGAGGAAGAATCATTTACAGATCTATGGTGCCAAAATTTAGAGGTGCTTATCCATCTACATCATTTGCAGTCAGGTTTCCTAGCTTGGTTGAAGAGCTAAGGAGGAACAAGGAGCAAGGGGAAAAGGGGAATGAATCTATACTAAAAGGTATTGCATTAATGTATTTCCATTATTCAGGTTAATAGATCATTGGTTTTCTCATATGGATGTTTGTTTTCATGCATAAATATTCATATCGGATTTGTTACATTATAGATCAAGTTAGATCCAAGCTAGATCCAAACTAGATCCAAACTGGATCTAGGATTCTAACACCAAGAAGAGAAGTAGGAAGGAATTGCTTATCTTTTGTGTGTAGGAAGCATGTTGTGGAGGTTGGATCTGGAACTTTAGGTCTACAACAACCAAGATATACAAAGGACAACCTTAAGGAAAATGTATGTTATTTCTACCTCTTCTTAGTTTAGTTATGAATCCAATTGCTCGAGTCTAAAGGAAGGCCATAGAAGTATATCCCTCTATCTGTCTAGGATCAATAGATACATCCCAGGGACATCTTACTATCAACCCATGATATTTTCTCCATAACAAACAACCTATGAACATGAGAATCCCTCTCATTCACCTTAGAATCTCTAGCAACTAAAACAACTTGAATTAGGTTAACTCCATCATCCTAAAATGATATTGAAGTAAGAGTAACATCACAGTCAACTCTGCCTGTTCGAGAGAATCCAACGACCCTATCCTTGTACTCTACAACACTCCTATTAGCTACAAGCCTGGAATAAATCCCAACACAATTCTCTATGAATATATCACACCCTTACTCATCAAGTCAAATGGAAGGCACACAGATGGAAGAAACCAATGCAATGTGACTAGAATATCTCCTGAAAGGTATCCTTTCCCTCACTAAATATTTGGGTGCTACTACATGATCTTGATCCTCTTGCAATGTTTAGGTGAGCCATTTTGGTCTCTAACATGCTAGAGTAGAAGGTGAGAGAATATGCATCCCTAATCTCACCTATTCCACCCATGAATCTAACTCATCACAAGTCTTTGAATTAGTCTTTGGAACAATAACCTTCTCATTCTCCTCAATGATTATGGGATAATATTGAGAGCTTGAAGACTTCACATATTCATCAAACTTCACATCCCTACTTACAACTCTCTTCCATTATGCTAGAACATAGATCCTGCAAACCTTGGAAGTTTCATTATATCCAACAAAAATACCCTTGATACTCGAGGGTTTCAACTTTGTCCTCTTCTCCTCAAGTAAATGAACATAAATTGGAAAACCAAATACACAAATATGTGATACATTTGGTTTCACACTAGTGAATTCCTCCTCCCATGCCATGTCCTTCAAGATCTTGTGATGACACCTATTCAAAATATACATATTTGTATTACAAGCATTAACCCAAAAACACATGGGACAATCCATGTCATGAATTAGAGACTTATCAATCTCAACAATATATTTGGTCTTCCTCTCAGCAACCCCATTACATTGTGGGTTGTAAGGCACTATCAACTCCCTCTTAATCTATTCTTCATTTTACAAAGAATCAAACTTTGCAGAGGTATACTCTCTTCCATTATTCAAGTGAAGTACTTTGATTTTCCTTCCTATTTGGTTATCAACCAGGTCCTTGAACTCTATGAACTTGCTCAACCCTTCATCCTTGGTCTTCAAAAAATAATACATGTCTTGCAAGAGGAATTATCAATAAAAGTGACATGATATAAAATACCAGTCAAGGAAGTGGAAGACATCGGTCCACACACACATGAATGGATTAAATCAAGACTCCCTCTTGCTCTATGTTCACTACTAGGAAAATAATCCTTGATGTTCTCTCTAAGAACACATCCTCTGCAAACACCTTCCTTCTCTATCTTTAAGTTTGGCAATCCCTGCACCATGTTCTTCAATATAGGAAGTGATCCATAATGAAAATGACCAAAACACATGTACTATAACTCACAGAACTTGGTACTACCATGCACCAAATCAACATGCTTCACCATATCTACCTACAACCTATAAAGAACTTCAACTCAAATCCATTTTGTCACAACATGGGTTCACCTTCTAAATATGAAATTCTAAGCATCAAACTCGTCCAAACAATGTAAATTTTCCATACAACAAACTGAAATAAGATTCTTCTTCAAACCATGGATAAATAAAACATCACTCAACTCAAGAACGTCACCCAAAGGCATTTGGAAGGAAATGGAGCCAACTCCTCTCATGGGATAAGTAGCATCAACATCAAGCTCCACATGCTTGCCTCCTTCTTGCTCCTGGAATCCACTAAATAATGACCTAGCATATGTCATATTTCTTGATGGTCCATTGTCCACATACCATCCAACACTAGACTTAGTTTTAGAGGACAAACAAGAGACTTTAGCCATGTCCATCATGAAAAATTTGCAATATGAAGAAGAAATAACCCTTCTAAGGATCCAAGTGCTTCTCTCAAACAACTCAGGGTTTCACACCCAACAACATTAACAAAGTCAAGCACCTCTCCCAAGTACACCATATCTAAAATACCAACTCCCTCTTACACCTAGAGCGATATTAGCCACAAAAGCTTTCATACCATGTAGAAATTTTATGAAATAAGGGAATTAATGCAACTTATTAAATTTCATCTCTTTCCTAGAGGTTTCTTATATTTTCAACCTTAGTGTTGTTATGAAATATAAACAAAACAAAAACAACAACGGACAATATTTCACCTCTTAACAACCCCAATCAACAAGTCAATCCAAGACAAAAGACACTATAGTGTGCTAACAAGTTTCAACCCTCTACAACAATCTTATCATGCATAATACATATATGAAATTGACTTTGTGACAACTGTAGTTACAATAATAATTTTTCCCTATCTTCTTCAAGATTGATGTTAAGCAATTTCAACCTTGACTTATGTTAAATCAACAAGACATACCAGTGCCAGAATTACCAAATCATAAAGATAAAGATAGCTAGAAATTAAATCTGCAAAATGAAAACTTTAGACAATTGAAAACTTCATATATATATGTATAATGATGAAGTTCATGTACATACCATAGCCTTATTCCAAGGCTAGTACAATCCTCTAGCTCTCTAAAACCCTAGCTAGGGAAAACAAAGAAAAACCCTAGCCAACACCAAGGAGCTCCAACAAGAAAGCATCACACTGGCAAGTTATCCAAGGTAAGATGTCTCCTCTTCTTCTCCACTTCAACAAGTACAACCTAGTAATTTATCCCAAACCCTAACTCCTTACCTCCTTAGGGTAGAAACCCTAACTTTATAAATCTCCAAAAATCCTCTCACCTTAAACAAAAGAGAAAAAGTACAAATGATGATGAACAAGAGAGGGAGAGGCTAACACTCCTCTACTGGCATCTCTAACAAAGAGTTACCAAGAATGAGATGATTATATCATCATATCCAATGTCTCCTTCACAATATTAAGCCCTAGTATCTCACAATAATCATCCAACAATGACATCCTCCCTCTTCTTCATAATAACTCTTTGGGTTTCCTCATGAACCTCAATGCCTTACTCCAAGAAGAAAAGTACAAAGAAAAGAGTACAATGATGATGAAAGGACTCTCTCCTTCTTCTATATATATGAGAGCCAAGGGAGGTCAATAGTAAAAGTGTGGGACAAAACCTTACAAGCAATCGACAAGGCCATAAGTATGATCACACATGTGAAGTGCTACACTCCGAGGGTGCACATGTCAAGAATGAAGGTGATGTCTTACACAAGCAAGGATACAATACAAGGGAGCTCCATGAGATGTGTCAAATGTTCCCCCTCCAAGCATCCATGGACTCCAATGCTCCTCCTAAGTCATGTGCTCCTCTGGGTCGACTCTCCCTACATGAATATTGTCGCAACCCAAGCATCCCCAAGTCAACTCCATGCCTACATGCAAGCATACAATCCATCTCATTCTATCTAGGGATTAATTCCCTCCTCTTGAATGCTAGATCCTCCTCCAATGCTTGGTGTTCTCCAAGAAAACAACCTCATCCATGTGGCCAACATGTAGAATGTCACTGAGTTGACTAAATATATCCAATGCCTCAAGGAAAAATGTCATACAAGAACCCGATTGAGGTCAAGCAAACACTGAGTAAGCCATCTCTAATGTGCATATCCATCATGGACCATCTAAGGGATAATCATAGGCCATGTACCCTAAATTTTATGAAGCACACAAAAACATGGTGTAAACACTTTTAGAGTAATCCTGAAATCTAATAGTGGTTGGGGTAGATTTTTCCAAGGGTGAAGCATAACCACATCCCAAGGATGCGTGGAAAACCCACAATATGGTGAAAAATGTAAATCCTCTCCCCAAATAATAGAGACAACTCCCTCTCTAATCTATTAACTTGAGTAAAAAGGAAAACATAAAGTCTTGTAACTTACTTTTACCTTATTTTTGACACTTGTAAGTGCACCCTCAAGCTTAATTTCCCTCTTACATGAGAAGGAGGAAGGACAAGAGAAAAAGCTTGAGATGATGTTATATTGGGAAGGATTACAAAATAAGCTCCTTTCCTTGCAAAGAGCCTTGGCTGACTCATGAGGAAATGTTTTAAGATTTTACCATGCTATGCTAGAACTTGTGATTGGAATTATGTACTCGGTAGAGCAAATTATTAGTTTCTCTAACCTAGTTTGAGTGGACTAAGAGGATGGGAGTGTATTGTCGTTGATGGGATATTAAGGATCAATTTGTGCCTAGCTACTTGTTTTATTCTTTTGGGCCCTTGGGATGCCACTATAGAATGTAACTGCATGCACTACGAGAGAGAGTGGTAGTAAGATCCTTGAAAAGGGTCACCACTACCAAGTGTGGTTTCAATCACCAAGGGAAAGGGTGGTAGTAAGACCCCTACACACCATACCTTGCAAGGTTTGGGGAGTGGTATTCTGGATCAATATTGGAGCAACACTTAGACTCTAGATAGTTAAGGGTTACATGTATTTGTTGTCATGTTTTAGTTGTGTATTAATAGTGTTGGCACCCTAAGGTTTTGCAATGACTACACGCGTGCCCCATAAGTGAGCACTATGTGGACACCCAAGAGTTTGCACAGTGCGGTGCTAAGATGCAGTTCTTGCGCCAACCAAGTATCTACTGCACGTGCCAACCCATTTTGTACTGTGTGCAAAGATTTGAAGAGATTGCATGCACACCGAATCCTCAAATATCTTCAACAACAATTGTAACTGTTTTTGTAACAATCCAACTAGTCATGGTCGAGGTTGTGGGTGAGTTGGCAAGGTTGTTATGTTTTCAAAAATATTTGAAGAAACCACAATATTTTAATTTCTTTGTCGACATTTCATATCCATATCAGGATCCATCTCCAGGACACAAAGCCAAAGTGAAAATATGAGATGAGATACAATAACAACTAGAGAGAGAGGGAAACCTAAGATGTCGGCTCTTAGGAAGAAACCCTAAACTTATATATTAATACTAAGGTGTAGGCTTTAATATTTAATAATAATTTTAATAATCATAATAATATTAATGTATGATCCCTATTAATAATAATATTATAAATTTCCTCTCCATCGACACAATATGAAAATGTGGAAGAAAATGAGAACTTGAAATATGTCTTTACAATACTTCAACAATCAAAGGAAGCAAACTCAATGGTGATTAATTACTCTTTTAGAAGTGATTACAAGGATGCATGGATTTTGGATACAAGAGCCACTCAACACATGACTTTTAGGAAATATTTATTTTAAAATTATCATGATTGCAACTTAAATTCAATCTTTCTTGCAGATGACACCACATATATGCTTGGTGGAAAAGGTTCAGTCAAGTTATATCTACTAGGATTTAAGGAAATAATGATTTCTAATGTTTGGTATATTCCCACATTGAAGAAAAAATTGTTATCTTTGGTATTGATTTGCCAATCAGGACATCAAATTGTGATGAAAAAATGGATTCTTGAAATCAACTTAGAAAAGGATGGATTAAAAAAATAATGACAATATATAAGGATGGAAAAATTCTTAAAATGAAAGGAACAATCATTCCAAGAATGAAGGAATTTGCAGGATCAATTGAGACTAGAATTACACCCATCGTATTATAGCATGTTCATTTTAAACACTAAAATGTTGATAATGTCATTAAACTTCAACAAGGAATGGTGAATGGATTAACAAATGCAGGGTGCCAAGATTTCATTCATGGAAAACATAGGAGGTTATCATTTCCTACAAGTACTTGGAGGGAAACTAGGAGATCACAACTTGCTCACAATGATATTTGTGAACCTTTGGAAACATCATTTGGGGGATGTAGATATTTTCTACTTTCATTGATGAATATAGTAGGATGGTTTGGGTGTAAATTTTGAAGGAAAAAATAGAGGCATTAAAGAAGTTTAAGTCTTTTCCGAATTTAGTTGAATTGCAACTAAGGAAAAAATTTCCACTTTGTGCACTGATAATTGAGAATAATTCACTTTCAATGCATTCCAAGGATATTTCCAAGAAAAAGCAATTATGAAACAATTGACTAACTCCTACACTCCATAACAAAATGGAGTAATTGAAAGGATGAATCAAACATTGATGAGTATGGTTAGAGCAATGTTGATGTTTAAAAGTTTGAATTCAAACTTTTGGGTTGATGAAGTACATACTACAATTTACTTGAGGAATAGATCACCCTCTTCATTTTTGGATGGAATTACTCCATTTGAAGCATGGTATGAATTCAAACCAAAAATCAAGCATCTCAGAGTTTTTGGTTCAATTTGTTATTTCCTTGTTCCGAAAGAGAAATGAACTAAGTTAGATTCAAGGACTATGAAATGCATAATCATTGGGTATTCAGAAAAGGGTACAAAATTTTATTAGATGGAAAATTTATTATTAGTTGAGATGTTATTTTTGATGAAACATAAAGTCTAAATGTAGAATAAATTGATAAACTACTTAGTCAATTGGATCAAAAAGTGGTTGAGGAGCAACAAAGAGTTCAACACATACACAAATCATTTGATGATAGTTGGTTTGAAATGGATTGGGCATTGGAAAAACAAATGGAAGATAAAGAGTTACCAAATTCTTCACAAGTTGACTTAGAAGATTCATCTTAAGTTAACTTAAATAATACTCCTCAACTTGGTATATCAATTCCATCATAGGTTTCACACAAGGTTCCAAAGTGGGTGACTCAAGTTCTTAATGAAGTTAAATCTAATGAAAGACATAAAACATGTACCGAGATTTTGCGATTGGGTCAAATGAATTTTTCTCTTGCAACTAATGTGACCACTGAGCCTTCAACTTTTGAAGAGGTGATAAAAAATGATGAATGGCAAAAAGCGTTGGAAAGTGAATATGAAGCAGTAATTAAGAATAATGCTTGGAAAATTATTGATTGTCCACCCAATGTAAAACCCATTGGTTGCAAATGAGTTTATTTAATAAAATATAGGGAAAATGGTGACATTGATAAATTTAAGGCTAGACTACTAGAAAATGGTTTTTCTAAGAAAGAAGGGATTGATTATGAAGAAACCTTCACTCCAACAACTAAGTGGAACACTACTAATGTGGTGCTTTCTTTGGCAAAAAAAAGGATGGAAAGTGCACCAAATGGATGCAAAAAGTGCCTTTCTCAATGGTGATTTGCAAGAGGAGGTATACATGACTCAAGCTCCAAGATTTGAAATTACAGGATATGAAAACAAAGTGTGCAAATTGGTTAAAGTATTATATGGATTACAACAATCTTCAAGAGCTTGTTATGCTAAAATGGATCCATATCTTCAGAAAGTTGGTTTTTTGATGAGTGATTTGGAAGATACTTTATATGTCCAACTTCAAGGGAATAACTTAGTCATTTTGGTGATGTATTTTGATAATTAACAGGTAACAAGGAATAATTATGATCATATATTTCAGGTAAAACATGAACTTATAACGGGTTTTGAAATGACTAATTTGGGCTTACTTCATTACTATCTTGGATTTAAAGTAATACAACGAGATACAAGCATATTTATTTCTCAATCTTAGTATGTATCAGTTATTGAAGAAGTTTGGAATAGAGGATTGTAAACCTAC
Organism: Picea glauca; assembly: GCA_000966675.3. Classification (NCBI taxonomy): domain Eukaryota; kingdom Viridiplantae; phylum Streptophyta; class Pinopsida; order Pinales; family Pinaceae; genus Picea; species Picea glauca. The sequence goes on along the minus strand of JZKD02S1968379.1, from coordinate 1,039 downwards.
TCTCACTCCCATGGAACAAAAATTAAAACGTTCAAAGTTTGAAGGGGGAGAACTTGTTAGTAGTACTAGCTATTGGCAATTGATCAATTGGAAATTTAATCTATTTGACAAACTCTTGTCCAAACATATCATTGACAGTCAACATCCTTTCTATGTATATGAAGGAACACAAATAAATTCATTGGAATGTATCTAAAAGGGTACTTATATATCTTCAAGGAATAATGAATTTTGGGGTTGAGTACAAAAGGAACACAAAATTCAGACTTTTGGATACGTAGATGCATATTTTATCGAATACATTGACGACATGGCTTGTACTTAAAGCTATTTAATGAGTATGGGATCTGTCGCAATATCATGGAGTTGTAAGAAATAGGGAACAATTGCAAATTCAATAACAGAGACAAAATATATTTCAGCTTCATAAGAAACATGTAAAATAATGTGGTTGAGAAGAATTTTATAGGACCTTAGGATTACTCAGAATGGAGCTACTTCATTATTGATCGATAGTCAATCAACAATAAATCTAGCCAAAAATCTAGTGTTTCATTAAAAACCAAAACATGTTGATACTAAGAACTACTACATGAGAATTCTTATCATAAAGGGAATCATCAAACTAAAATATTGTCCAATGAAAGATCAAACTTTGAATATCTTCACCAAATCACTTGGAAGAATTACATTCACTAACTTTAGAACCAAAACTTGGTGTTTGCTCAATTTTTTTTGGGATCAAAGCGAGGATTATTATAAATAATGATCCCAAAGTTAAAAGATAGATCATAGGATTATAATTTATAGAATAAACTATTGTAAATGTACATCTATCATGCTCATGTGATTAGTTGTCTATGTTAGTTTTTAAAAAGTACTTTTTATGTGAGTTGATTTTGGCCCTTAGCCCTCACATATACTCTGATGTAATTCTTTTTCTTATTAATAAAATTTGTTTGTCTAATGACACTTAGTTATCAAGTCATAGTTGCATGCCAACTATTTGACAAAATTCTTCAAGAAGAATTGGGGATAA
>JZKD02S1968368.1:46115-64474 GCA_000966675.3 Picea glauca | reverse complement strand
CCCAACAAAGAACCCTGGGAGGTCAGGGAAAAGGGAAACGACTTTGTCAATTGGAAATGTAAAATCAAAACTCATATTCTTCATTTCGATGGGGCCTTGAAAGGGAACCCAGGGCCCTCCGGAGGAGGAGGCACAATTGAAGAACTCAATCAAGACAAAATTACGTAGTATGCACTTGGGCTCGGAATAGATACTAACAACAGGGCTGAGGTACTAGCTCTCTGGCAAGGAATGCAATTGGCATTAAAACTCAAAATACAGGACTTAACAGTGATAGGTGACTCAAGAATTATAATACAGGCCATGGTCAAGAGATCCAATTCTCAAAGTGTAAAACTAAAGAGCCTCCTTGACAAAATCCGAATTATATCAAGTAAATTGAACTCCTGTCATTTCTATCATGTGTTAAGGGACCAAAATGGCAGGGCTAACCAAGCAGCCAATCAAGGCGTGCTAATGGAGGAAGGTACTCTGTCAGTGAATGGCACACTAGAACGAGTGGAAATCCCATGACCCCACGCAGACCCAACGCTCTCTCCCAAATGCTGAATCGAGCAAGTACAAAGGATCTAAGAAAATCGGGCTTGAAGACAGGAATAATTGGGTTGATTGGCAAGCAAGCTCAGCCAAGTACCAAGAGCTGGAACAGAAGTTGAAACACAGTGTTGTAACAGAGCTGGAACACGGTGTTGAAATAGAGCTGAAACACAGATGATGAAACACAGATGCTGGAACATAGATGCTGGAACACAAATGATGGATCACAGATGTTGGAACACAGTGCTAAAACAGAGCTAGAACAGAAGCTAAAACACAGTGTTGTAACAGAGCTGGAACACAGTGCTGAAACAGAGCTGAAACACAGATGTTGAAACACAACTGCTGGAACACAGATGCTGGAACACAAATTCCGAAACACAATGCTGAAACAGAGATGGAACTTATGCTGAATCACAGCGATGTAACAGTGCTTCTACATATGCTGAAACACAGGGGTGGAACAGTTGCTGAAACATAGTTGTTACATATGTTGAAACACAACGCTGGAACAGATGTTGAATCATAGTGCTGGAAATTATGCTGAAACAGAGTTGGATCTTATGCTGAAACAGTGTTGCATCATCTTTTGTATTTTGATCTGTAGGCCCGAAGAAACTCGGGGCATTTTGTAATTGAATCTGTGGCTTTGCCACCCCTCTAATATGAACTATAACCGTTTTCGTCAAAAAAAAACAATATGTTTTCTTTAATATTACCCCCCACCCCATCCTCACCCTCATATATATGAGGGTGTTTATGTTTTCTCTAATATATCCCCCACCCTCACCCTCACTAAATAGTATGTTTTCTCTAATATTATCCCCCACCCTCATCATCATACATCTACTCTATCTTCTTAAAGATTTCCATTGGTAATCTTTTTCACAAACTATCTCAATAGAAAAATGACTTTAAAATACATTACATATTAATTTAGAAAGCAATCCTAAGCCTCATTATCCTCCACAAAAATGAGTGGCTCCAGTTCCTCAACATCCATATGGTCAAGGGGTTGACCCCCTTGTTTCTTCCTCCTTTGAAGCTTGTTGATTAGATTTCACAAAATCGGGATTATTGGAAGCCCACAAGAACAATCCCATTTATGGGGGTTGCACCAATGCCCGTAATTGTTGTCATTCCACCTCTAAAGCGTCAATCCTATTAATTTGCACCTGAAGCAATTCCACAACATCGACTAACATCATGTTAATATTGTGCAGGACTTGACTATTGGATTGAATGACCTCCTTGTGCCTACAAATAATCTTCTTCAAGTCCCTCCAATTGATGTCACGCATCCTTGTTGCAGACAAACCTTGAACAAACAAGAAATTAACCCGAAAAAAACCCTTGCCATGCCTCCAAATTCCGGATTAAAACCTCAGGTTGGTAACCACAATTCCAACACGACTGAAATCTCAAAATGAAAGATTTGGAAAACAACTCAAATGAAAAACTGGTAAATTAGAAAAAACAACAGTGAAACCTAGTAATGTCCAAACCATTCCAAAAAATCCATCGACATCGAGAAGGTAGGGAATTCTAGAATTTTGAAGTTGATAGAGCAGAACCTTCCAAAACCCTAGACAACCTCTTTACCGAAGCACTTTGACTCAATTGATCGCAGTGGAGAAATATGCCTCTCAACTAAACAAGACCACCCCGAATACCCTCCATCTCCAGAAGGCTCCCACATTTGATAGGTATGTCACACATATTACCATTAATTTTGAGATAGACTAGCCCCCTCTTCCAGTGTGCGAGCAACAAGAAACATATGCCAACTCGATCTATATGTGTCAAAATCACTATGTGCATTTAATTGAATGAGAGGATTTCAACGACTTAGGTTATGGGATGGGATTAGTGGAAATAAACCCATTTTTAACCAAATTTCCTTCGTTTAAGTATGATGCAATTTTATCCCATCGATCTGTCGTATTGTTTAGCTCCCTTTTGATGTGGAAGAAGACTATTTTTTCAAACGTGGATGTCAGGAAATGAGTCCTTGCGAGGATATCCCTTAGCACATGAATCCCTTAATCACCATGATTGACCATGGCTCTTATTATCAACATCGAATCCCCCAATATTATTATCTCATTGAGTTTGAATTCTTTTGCAATTTTCAAACGTTCATACATAACGAATAGGCATCCATGAGGTTATTGGAGATATTGTGTAGCCCCCAAGTATAATACAACAACATGTTTCCTATGAGAATAAAAGACTCTCCCCCGCACTTATCTCCCCTCACAGTGTCCAAAATTCAAACCAAAGATTTATAAAAATTAATAAAAATGTGTTAATAATTTATTAAAAAGGTTTATAATTTTTTTTTAATGAGAAATAATGTTGCAAATTTACAATATAACATAAATTTAAGATAACTATTATTTATTTTTAACTTATAATAATCTTAATAATATTTTATATAACACCAAACTTTATAAGTTATAAGCTAGTTCATTTTTAAAATATATAAATTAATTTTTAAAATATTTTAATTTAAAAAACTTTAATGGATATTTTCACCTTCTTTAAATATAAAAATGATATTATAAAAAATATTTAATTTAATCATTTTTATTTATTTAATCTTAAATAATAGTTAACATCATCTCTATATTTTAAATAATCATTATAATCATTAAATTCAAATCATTTTAAATAATCATTATATTCAAATAACTATGATACTCATTAAAATTAAAATGGGTATATCAAATCTATAAAATTAAATTAATTATTTTGATTTGTTATGTTGTTTAGATGCTTAAATGATTTAAAAATGAGATTTCCAAATTAATTTTGATATAATTATAATGGAGTGAGTTAATAAATATACAAACTTACTTTTTTTTATTAAGATTGTGTTTTCCAATAAAGTAAAGTTCTATCATAATAATTCATTTTTCAAAATTTTGACTTAAGTTATTTTAAAATGGGAAAAAAAAATCGTAGGCAAAGTTTCATGGTCGAAATTTTTATCAATCAATACAAGTAAAATTCCTTCTAAATTTAAGGGAGAATTTTTATAAAAAAAGATGAATTTATTCATTTAATAACTTACTCCATTTACAAGCATAGTTAACTAACATGAAATTTGGTGGGCTAGCTTGAGTGGTTGAGTGCATTGAACTTCATGTACGAGGTCTTGGGTTCAATTCCCCCAGTTGGCTATATCTATTGCGTGCCTCACTCGATGTCCCTACCAGGTCAAGCACCATAATCATTGTCGATGAGTTTGCACTTGATACCATCAACAAATATGGGGAAGTGTTTGAAAGTCTCCCCATGAAATATTCCTTTGGAAAAAAACAAGTTAACTAATATGAAGGATAAAAGGATTCCTAGCATGGCTTCTAATTCTAGTAAACATCACTCGAGGCTTAAGATGTGATGGCATAAGGATGTTCTTTCCTAGCTAGATCTTAGAGGATTTAAGAGGATGACACCATCCAAACTATCTATAATGTCAAAAACACTATCACTCTTAGATTTAAAGAGAGTTTATGGTGCCACAAGGAAATAATGAATAAGAGAAATCTCATATACTATAAAGAGACCATCAACTCTAAGTTAGAGGATCAAAAAACATTTTTTTGTCAAATTAAAGAAGAAAATCAATTTTATTAAAATAAGAATAATTTTTCTTTAGCTCTATATTGAAACTAATCACTAAACAAAACCTAAAACACTTTGGAAAAAAAATATATAATCTTTGTGATATTAAGAAAGCAAAATTTATGAGAAACACTTTCTCTTAAAAAGTGTTTCTTATACACACATTAGAGATCAATTCTAGTAACATTTTTAATTCTACTGATCTTCATAATTTTTCAACCCATAACACCAAAAAAAACTAAAAAATATACAATATTTTTTATTTATAAAAATAAATGTTCCAACCCAATTAATTAATCCTAAAACTTCTTAAAATATAATAAATTACAATCAATTTTAACCAATAATAATCATTGTCATTATGGTTTATACATACATACACTAATTTTTATACATTTATTAATCAACTAAGACATGTATTATGCATTATAAGATAACAAGGCTCATTCCACGTGGACTTGACTTATTCAACCCATGCCATCAATACATAGTTTTATAAGCACGTGTATCCAAAAATATGTAAGAAATTTTGGATTTTCACTATTGAGCTAATACATAGTTTTTTAATCATGTAAACATGTGTAATAAAAAAATATTTCATAAATATATAATTTTAATTGTGTAGTGATTTTGGATTTTTACCATGTAAAAATTTAAAATGTTTTATTTCATTTCTCAACAAGAGTTGTATAGTTTCTGTGAAATAAATTTGGAAATGAAGTGTACAAGATAGGATCATTGAATTAGTTAGAATGTTCCAACAATTATGAATTTACTATAAAACTATTGTAAATTTGCTATAATTATTATTTGTTTTTATTATAAAAAAATTCAAAATCATTATTAAAAAGGAAAGATATATATAAGTTGTCTATATCATTTTGTTTTTCATCTTTAACTATATTTTACTAATTTATTTTTATTTAAAAAGAAATTCAAAATTACTATTAAAAAGAAATTACACATATGTCATCATACATAATTATATGTGGACACTTTGTATTAATGATAAGAGAAAAGCATAAATACAATAATAATGAAATAAATGGATAGTAATAATGAGAGAACGCATGGCATTTTTACTTTTTTTTTCTTAATTTTTGATATAAAAGGTATTAGGTACTTATAAGCAAGTTTATTGAAATACAATAATAATGAAAGAACACATGGTATTTTTACATTTTTTCTTTATTTTTTATATAAAAGATACTAGGTACTTATAACCAAGTTTATTGATTATGTAATTAATTTTAAATATTGAAATACGTGAAGGCAACAATAAAACTTATATATCAACCAATGGGAAATGAGAAAAACAAATATTTTTGTTATCTCAAAAAATATATATTTGTTTTATTAAGTTAAACATTACACTACACACATAAATTTAAAATACAATGCAAATTAATGTCAAATCAATAACAAACTCATTGCTATATTCTTTTGGTAGGGACTAATAATAAGTGGAGTGTTCATTTCAAATAATGTGAATGTTTCAAAATTCCAATACATAGTTTTTTAATAATGTAGACATACATATTTTTTAATATATCATTTCAATTTTATAAAGATTTTGGGTTTTTACCATGGCAAAAATGTGAAATGTTTTATTTCATTTCTCGATAATGAATAGAGCGTTCACTCCAAATCAAATAATGTGAATGTTTCAAAATTCCAATACATAGTTTTTTAAAAATGTAGACATACATATTTTTTAATATATCATTTCAATTTTATAAAGATTTTGGGTTTTTACCATGGCAAAAATGTGAAATGTTTTATTTCATTTCTCCATAATGAATAGAGTGTTCACTCCAAACAATGTGAAAATTTCAAAATTCTAACAAAATCAAAACCCAAAATTTTTATAAGACTATAATGAATTATGAAAATCTAAATATTCAAATACATAATGTTTTTAAGCATATAAAATGTGTACTAATAAATATATGTTATATTTATTGTTAGAAGAAACAAGTGTTGCATGGCAGCGTAGTCCCTGCCAGGTTGGAATGAGAATAAATGCGACCGACTACAAACATGTGGGCAGGAAGTTGAAGTACATGGAAACACAAAAGAATTAGCATTCTTGAATTAGTTTTCTTTAAAACAAGGGCTCGTGGACACAATAAAAATTGAAATTTATCAAATTATAGATTCCTGGATAGCATAAATTATACATATGAAATTTGTGATTTTATAAAGTAGATATTTACTTTTATACATACGAAATATGTACTTTTATAAAGTATGGGAATGAGATTCCATACTTGGCAGTTTTTGGATCGCGGGTTCTTGGGCTAGCGCGGTGAAAATCGGGCTATGTTGTTATGTGCCCTACAATTAGCACCCAAAGTTCCGCGACATACAAATTGACAATCGGAGTTGTGGACTATTTGAAATTTAAGGGCGTACGTATGTTAGATAGGTTCATGGACAAAAGCACAAAAAAACTAGCATTCTCGAATTAGTTTTCTTTAAAACAAGGGCTCCTGGACACAAGAAATTGAAAATCATCAAATTATAGGTTCCTATACAGCATAAATTATACATACCAAATATGTAATTTGATTAAGTAGATATATAGAGCACGCGGGCTATCGGGCTGGCGCACTAAAAATTGGGCTTCTGTAGTTCTGTGCCCTACAAATAACACTCGGAGTTCCGCGACATACAAATTGAATTTCGGACTTGTGGAGTATTTGAGATTTAAGGGCCAACATCTGTTACATAGGTTCGTCGACAAAAGCATAGAAAAACTACCATTCCCAATTTAGTTTTCTTTAAAACGAGGGCTCTTGGACAGAAGAAATTGAAATATATGAAATTATAGGTTCGTGGACAGCAGAAATTATACATATCAAATATGTAATTTGATTAAGTAGATATATAGAGCATGCACGGAAGCTTCATTCTGGGTTCTCGGGGTGGCGGGCTGAAAATTGGGATTTTGTTTTTTTGTGCCCTACAAATAGCACCGAGAGTTTCGCAACATACAAATCGACAACCGGACTTGCAGACTATTTGAATTTTTTGATCGCGGGTTCTCGGGTTGACAGGTTGAAAATTGGGCTTATGTTGTTATGTGGCCTACAAATAGCACCTAGAGTTCTGCAATATACAAATTGATAATTGGAGTTGCAGACTATTTGAAATGTAAGGGCTTACGTCTGTTACATAGGTTCGTGGACAAAAGCACCAAAACAAATAGCATTCTGGAATTGGTTTTCTTTAAAACAAGGGTTCCTGGACAGAAGAAATTGAAATTTATCAAATTATAGGTTCCTGAATAGAATAAATTATACATACCAAATATGTAATTTGATTAAGTAGATATATAGATCAAAGACAGAACCCTCCTTCCGGCTGGTGGGCTGAAAATTGGGCTTTTGTTGTTTCGTGCCCTACAAATAGCACCAAGAGTTCCACGATATACAAATTGACAATCAAACTTGCGGACTATTTGAATTTTAAGGGGTTGGTGTCAAACAAATTTAGCATTCCTGAATTAGTTATCCTTTTTACATACGCTGGTGGACCAAAAAAAAAAATAGTATCGACGTCTGTTACATAGGCTGGTGGACAAAAGTATGAAAAAAATAGCATTCCTGAATTAGTTTTCTTTAAAAGAGGGGCTCCTACACAAAAGAAATTGAAATGTATCACCCCATACTTAGGAAATTTTTGGATCACGGGTTCTCAGGCTAGTGAGCTGAAAATTGGGCCTCTGTTGTTTCATGCCCTACAAATACCACCCAGAGTTCCGCGATATACAAATTGACAATCGGACTTGCGGACTATTTGAATTTTAAGGACGTACGTCTGTTACTTAGGTTCGTGGACAAAAGAAGAAAAAAAAATAGCATTCCCGAATTAGTTTTCTTTAAAACAAGGGCTCCTAGACACAAGAAATTGTTCCTAGACAGCATAAATTATACATACAAAATATGTAATTTGATTAACTAGATATATAGAGCATGGACAGAACCCTCATTCCATACTTAGCTAGTTTTTGGATCGCGAGCTCTCAGGCTAGGAACCTGAAAATCGGGTTTCTGTTGTTCTGTGTCCTACAAATAGCACAGATAGTTCTGTGATATAGAAATTGACAATCAGACTTGCGAACTATTTGAATTTTAAGGGGCTCGTGTCCAAAAAAATTAGCATTGGCGAATTAGTTTTCTTTACATAGGTTTTACATACGTTGGTGGACAAAAGCACAAAAAATATAGTACCAATGTCTGTTACATAGGGCAGTGGACAAAATGACCAAATAAATAGCACTCTCGAATTAGTTTTCTTTAAAACAAGGGCTCCTGGACACAAGAAATTGAAATTTATCAAATTATAGGTTCCTAGAGAGCATAAATTATATATAGCAAATACATATTTTTTTAAAGTAAATATTTACTTTTATACATACAAAATTTGTACTTTTATAAAGTATGGGGATGAGATTTTATAGAACAAGCACGGATCCCTCATTCCATACTTGCAAGGAGCCCTCATTCCATACTTAGGCAGTTTTTGGATCGCGGGTTCTCGGGCTGGCGTGCTGAAAATTGGCCCTCTATTGTTCCATGGCCTACAAAGAGCACCCAAAGTTCTGTGATATACAAATTGACAAGCGGACTTGCAGACTATTTTAATTTTAAGGGCCTTTGTAGCAAACAATATGAAGGACAAGTGGTAAAGATGCAAGAAATGACATACTCTCTATATGTTTAAGTAGAAAGAAAGTAGTGAACACAATTTTATGACATTTATATAAAAAAATAATAAAATGTGTTACATATTCCTAGAAATTTAAAGAAACACATGTGTGTGGGTGTGTGTAAGTGTGTGTATGTGTGTGTGTGTGTGTATGTGTGTGTGTGTGAAATATGATATCTCAAGTTTGAGTGAGTGATTTATGTCATACTTAATTTTGAAAATGACCAGGTAGGAGAAAATATGCATCAGAAAAAAGAAAAAAAAGAATTGAGATAAAATAAATAGAATGATTTCACATTCAGCATAGCTAAAGATAAAAATCTAGGAACACATAGAAGCAGAAAAAAAAAACTAGCATTCCCGAATTAATTTTATTTAAAACAAGGGCTCCTGGACACAAAAAATTGTTCCTCGACAGCATAAATTATACATATAAAATATGTAATTTGATTAACTAGATATATAGAGCATGGACGGAACCCTCATTCCATACTTAGCCATTTTTTGGATCGCGGGTTCTCGGGCTGGGGACCCGAAAATCGGGCTTATGTTGTTCTCTGTCCTACAAATAGCACTGACAGTTCCGTGATATACAAATTGACTATGTAATTTTTTTAAGTAGATATTTACTTTTATACATACAAAATATGTACTTTTATAAAATATGGGGATGAGATTTTATAGAGCATGCATGGAGCCCTCATTCAATACTTGCACGGAGCCCTGATTCCATACTTAGGTAGTTTTTGGATCGCGGGTTCTCGAGCTGGCGAGCTGAAAATTGGGCCTCTGTTGTTCCATGGCCTACAAAGAGCACCCACAGTTCCGTGATATACAAATTGGCAAGCGGACTTGCAGACTATTTTAATTTTAAGGGCCTTTGTGGCAAACAGTATGAAGGGCAGGTGGTAAAGATGCAAGAAATGACATACTCTCTATACGTTTGAGTACAAAAAAAATAGTGAACACAATTTTATGACATTTATATAAAAAAATAATAAAAAGTGTTACATATTCCTGAAAATTTAAAGAAACATATATGTGTGTGTGTGTGTGTGTGTGTGTGTGTGTGCGTGTGTGTGTGAAATATAATATCTCAAATTTGAGTGAGTGATTTATGTCATACTTAATTTTGAAAATGACTAGGAAAAAGAAAATATGCATCAGAAAAAAAGAGAATTGAGATAAAATAAACAGAATGACTTTACATTCAACATAGCTGAAGATAAAAATCTAGGAACACATAAATATATAAGGAGACAAAATAATAGTTTTATTTGGAATATATGAAAAAAATAATAGTTTGTTGCATATCCCTGGAAATGTAAATGCGTTTGTCATATAGAATGGGATTGGGGCTCTTGCGGACCATAACAAAAATATGTACAAAAAATAGGACTGTAGAAAGAAGAAGTTGGACACGGAAGAATGTAATACCTGAAAAGTAGAAATGGGGAGATCAGTTTTTGGCTATAGATTTCTACTCAGAAAAGGTGGAATAACTGGATTGATAAAGAAAGGACTATCAGTATACACTTACAGGCATGGTACATATAAGTAATTTTGGTGTTTGCTTGCTCATGCCTTTCCCTGTTGGTTTTTGTCGATGGCCCGCTTGAATAATAGGATTGATAAACAGAGGATTTATGCATTTCCCTGTTGGATTTCATCGACGACCCACTTCAAGTTCTCTTCAATATAGCTTCTCAAGGGGGCGACGTTGATGTCATTGCAGATTTTAATGCTGAAAAGTTCATTTTCTAATTCGCTTAGATCAATTAAAAGTTTACACAGAGCTTCATGAATGTCTCCATTCTGTACCGAATACCAGACTAGCCAGTTGTCCACCTCTTCTTCATGATATTCAAGAATCTTGTAAAAAATTTCTAAAGACAAGGCCTTCAAATTATCAACTTTTTTATCGAAAGCTTGCTTGGTTAACGCTAGTGATTTGACAATTAAGTTGGGGTCCTGGAAGTCGTTTGTCTTTCTTGTTAACTCTATTTTGGTGAGCTTTGTGAATAATGTTTCTTTCTTTGATATTTCTTGCTCACATGATTGACGATGAGATACAGGTTCTTCACCTTCTCTTTCACGCATGCTTCTAATTGAGTGAGTTGTTTTTTAGATGGGAGATCATGTTTTCTTCTTGTCGTGTTTGGCATGTTGTTGACATGAAAGGAAAAAGGGATGAATGTGTGCACATAGAAAGTTTCTTCATTTTTTTAATCCGTCTGCAAAAGTTGCAGAAAGTTATGTGCCCTACTCCCCAAAAAATCCATATTCTATGTTTCCCAGGCCTTAGTAATCAGTTCCATTCTTTTGTTGATATTTTTCTCCACATATATTCTACAAGATGCGAGGAAGCTGGAGAAGCCTTTTAGATTTGTTGTAGGGGTGCAGGTAGTCGCAGGCATGGCTATTTCCAAAGGACTTCCAAGCAATGGCATAGGAAACAAAGCTTCCTCTAATTCCTTAATCCGGTTCTTTAGTCTGGCATTCTCGGCCTCAATAACTCCAACGGAATCATGAAGAGAATCTCTGATTTCCATGTGAAGTTGAAAGATTTTGGATGCCTGCATATTGGCAAGGTCAAGTTCTGAACAATGTTTTATTTTCTTATTTTTTACATCTCTTTTTTCAATGATTAATTTTTTTGATTTGGTTTCAAAAACAACACTCTGAAATACAAAGGATTCATCTTTGTTAAAAAATTTGGTATCAACCATGTCCATTGAGTAGGCATGGTGAATTGTGTCTCCGGGTTGATCAAGGTTGCAGAATATGCTATTCAGATCAACGTCAAGATCCATGTTTTCACTGTAAATTTTGGGTTGCTCTACCTCCCCTACAATTGTTTTTCCCTTCTTCTACATAGGAAGCTCGTGAGAAATATGTTCAATGTATCTCTATAAAATTGTTGTGGAGTTGTTGCGAGTAGTTTATGAAAACGTTGGTTTGCTCGAGACATTGCCTGAAATAAATAAATGGAGGGGACAATATAACCCGCTAGAAACATTGCTTCAATGCGTGCGAATGGAAAATCTCCTCATTAATGACAATATCTATGTGTGTTGTATGGTGGCATGTTAGAAGTAAAGCTTAATTATTGCATACTTAGAAGTGCGAAAGTGGTGGTTATGGCGAAGAACATTTAAGGATTGGAGTTTTAGTGAAGGAACCAAGTTGGCAGCGTGCGAATGACATTCCATGGTATTTGAAATTAAGACTAGGAAGAGATTGGAGGTTTCGTGAAGGAAGCAAGCTGGCGGCGTGCGAATGACATTCCATGGAATTTGAAATTAAGACTGGGAATGGATAAGAAAAGCCTTCGCAAATATTGCATTAATGGCAGAACTTCTCGAGCCTTGTGTGCATCAATGACAGCTTAGACGGTGCCTGCACGATGACTTGTTAGCATTAAAGATTTAGAAACAAGACACACACACACACACACATATATATATAAACACTGTTTCTTATTATGGACACATGTGAAGGAGACGGGCAAGGGGGAAGAGAAAGCAAGGAAGGAATGGTCAAGTCTGAAAGTGCATGGTGAAACTTGTGAGTGTCCAATGGTGAAACTGCATGAGTTAGAATTATTCACTGCAAAATGCGTAAAATGTAAGAGGGCATGATGGTGCAGTTTAGTGGAGGGTTTGTAAATTTAGGGAATTGCGGGAAAGTGGCTAAGCATGGAAAGTGTGAATTTTTGTAGCCTTTCAGGGAGCATAGAGAAGGGAAGCATGTACAGTCTTTGGATAGTGGGTTCTTAGGTTGGCGGGCTCAATATTGGCTAAGAAAACCAAAGGGCTCGATCCAACTCCCAGTGCATATTTCATAATTCATGTGCAACACCAACTCTGTGGTTACCAGATCAGTGTGTGTATAAACGAGGAAAAACCAAATATATACCTTTATAAAGTATGGACATGAGATTTTATAGAGAATGTACGAATATCGCATTCCATACTTGGCCACTTTCTGGATCGTGGGTTCTCGGGCGAGCATGCTCAAAAAATAGGACTCTATTATTTCGTGTTCTACAAATAGCAAAAACAGTTCCGTAATATACAAATGGACAAGCGGACTTGCAGGGTGGTTGAGATTTTATAGACTATTTACAGTTTCTGGATCATAGGTTCTCGGGCTGGCGGGGTCAAAAACGGGCCTCTATTGTTCAGTGCCTTACAAATAAATAATGATAATAAATTGATAAGTGGATTTGCGGGCTAGCCGACTCAACATTCTACTCCAGGGTTGGCGGGCTCCCATAAATGAGCAATACATACCAAATATGCACATATACCTTATTCCATACTTAGCCACTGATTTCGATCGCGGACTTGCGGGTTGTACATTGGGCTGATTTCTGCCATATAGAAATTGGGTTCTCAGGCTGGCGAGCTCAAAATTGACTAAGCAAACCAAAGGGCTCGGTCTGACTCCCAATGCATATTTCATAATTCATGTGCAACACCAACTCTGTGGTTACCAGATCAGTGTGTGTAGAAACAAGGCAAAACTAAATATGTACCTTTATAAAGTATGGACATGAGATTTTATAGAGCATGTACGGATATCACATTCCATACTTGGCCACTTTATGGATCACGGGTTCTCGGGCGGGCGGGCTCAAAAAATAGGCCTCTATTGTTATGTGTTCTACAAATAGCACACACAGTTCCGCGATATACAAATTAACAAGCAGACTTGCGAGGTGGCTAAGATTTTATAGACCATGTAAAGTTTCTGGATTGTGGGTTCTTGGACTGGCAAGGTAAACAACAGGCCTCTATTGTTCGGTGCCTTACAAATAGCTTATGATAATAAATTGACAAGCGGATTTGCGGGTTGTCAGCTCAACATTTGTCAATTGACAAGCGGATTTGTGGGTTGGTCGGCTCAACATTCTACTTCTAGTGATTTCCGCGATATACAAATTGACAGAATCTAGGGTTGGCGGGCTCCCAGAAACGAACAATACATACCAAATATGCACAAATCCCTTATTCCATACGTAGCCACTTATTTGGATCGCACACTTGCGGGATGTACATTGGACCTCTAATGTTTTGTGTCCTGCAAATAGCACCGATAGTTGGGCGATATACAAATTGATAAGTGGACTTGCGGGCTGGCTGGCTCAACATTGCATTTCTGTTGGATGGCAGACGTGCAGGGTGGCCTCTAGGTGCAAAAAAAAAAAAACATAGCTGCAAACAAGTTCGACAAATACAAACAAAGTAAATGAAAAATTGTTTAGTATGGAACACGGGCAGAAAAAGAATGCACCTTTGCATGGATTCCTCTACATCTCTGGGTAGGAGTTCTTTGCGTCGTCTAGTTTTCCTGTCTGTTTCTATCAACAAAAGTAAAAAACAAAAGGGATATGAACATAAGTTCAGATGTAAAGAAAAAGGAAACTACTATGTACATATACTAAAAAAAATAGAATAATATGAATAGAGTGAGAAATAGTTTTTGGGAGGATGTACCTTTTTTTTTTTTTTGCATAATGTATATTTTATAATTCAAGTACAGCACCGACTGTATGCTTACCAAAATTATATGTGTAGAAATCAGGGAAAACCATGAAGCTGGATAAATATTTATTTTTATTTTTATTTTTTTGCAACAAGCTATACAGATATGCTTTAAAACATAGAAATATGAGTTTGCAATATGTTTGATGTATATCTCATAATTCAAGTGCAATACCAATTGTATCGTGATCAGACCAATATGTGTCTAAGTTAAACATATTGTATTGAGGAATGGACACATTGGACCAGACATGGTCAATAAGTGTGTTTTACAGATGGCATGTGTTGTTTAAAAGAAAGCAGAGACTGTATTTGCACATGTAGTTTTCCAATTCTTTTGTTCTGCCACTATTTTGTAGCATGTCAATATTGAAGTCGCCTACAAGTACAATGGGTCTGTTCATATGGAAATGGCCCAATGCATTGGAAATAACATGTACTATGTTGGAGAATGTTGCATGGGGAGAAGCATATAGATTCAGTATTGCAACTTATGTTTCACGGGAAAAAAAAATTGCAAACACCAGTTCAACATTATTTTCTTCGATATGTATATGGTCCAAAATTGGTACATGTTTTTTCACCAGTCTCATCACCCCATGTGTAATGTAACTTGATATGCAATTGTGATTTGGGAATTGTTTGTTCTGCATGCATAATGCCATGTGTGTTTCCTGCAAGCACAGAATATCGAATTGCATTATATCATAGTCATTCAGTATATCATCCATGTGTGCATTTAAACTGCGTGTGTTAAGAGAGAGAATTGATACAGATGATTTTGTTTGTATGGATTGGTAATCATAGTGCAGTTTCCATTTTGTAGTGGTCCTGAGTCGTTCCATTTCAATATCAAATTTATGTTTCACTTTGAAGTTATCTTTTATGAGAGGACTTAGTAAATACAAGGAGTCTATGCTTCTGACATGGGACAATGTTGTCTATACAAGTCCATGTGTAGTGTCCCCAAGGCCAAACCCCATTGTAAACCATGTTTTGAAAGGAATTGTAATTATGTTTTATAGGCTGGTGAGCTAAGTTTTTATAAGTTGGAGGCTTATGTGTTGTCAAGCCAGGGAGCCTGACTGTTGAAGGCCAAGAGCCTGTTGTTGTATATGTAATCACGCAGAACAATTAATAAAACATAAACACCGCCATGTGCAGACCGACCACGATGAATGAGTGAAGGGGGACTAAGCATCCATAAGGTGGGCAAGGAATTAGGGGCTRGAAGGTGGAAAAAGGGGCTAAGTGTTGAGCCTAGGGGCTAAGCCTAGGGGGCTTAAGCCTGGGAATAATATTTTAATATTATCCCAAAAGACATGTGCATTTTATGTTTTATCCTAAGTTTTTGGCAAGGGGAGAACATGCAAGGGAGATGCGTCCTGGTGGAACACATGCAGTTTCATGGGTGACAAGTGTCAACCCTGACGCATGCGAATAAAATGGCCAGGGTGAGCCGTGAGAAGGGTTCCTCCTCCATTCTACCCGACCATCAGAAGGTGAACCCGTCTGACCTCTACAAGAGATACCCTTGTGCACTCTGAACCAAAAAGGCTGGTGTCTGTATTTGCTTCTGGAAGGCTAGACACCTTTTCGGTTGTGAACCGTTAGCTTTGAGTTGACCCCTGCATAAAAAACTCGTCACGCATCCCTGAGAACCAGACCATGGGTCTATCCCGTGTTGTCGGATTGAGGAAACGGAAGTGTCTAGTCCCTGATAAGCCTGGTTATGTTGTGGCACCTGTTGTTGCTGCCCTGGGGTGTTCGTGTCTAGATTCTTGTTGATTTTGGTGGACGTGTAGTGTTTGACCATGTGTGTTGATTCTGAAAATCTGAAACATCCTCTGTCTGAGCATCGAGCCTATGTGTGGAGCCTTGTCCGTAGCCATATCCATGAGACTATCCGCCATTGTTGAACCAGTGGGAAAGCCGTGTCCATTTTTCCCCGTTGGTTGTGTGGCCATGCAGTGCTAAACTGTGTGGGGGCTTGTTGGCCAGTTGTACAACACTCTCTCCAGGTGAGAGAGGTGATTGAGGTTGGAAGAATAGGTTGTTGGCTTGTGAGCGATTCTCTCCAGAAGAGAGAGTGTACAGAGGAAGGAGAAAACTCTTGGAAGGAACCTTGTAGCTGCCACAGAGCCTAGAGACTTTCGGTCCGGCCTGTTGTTGTAACCCAAGGCAAGGGAGGTTAGCAGTTGAAGGACTGTCCAGGTGACAGAGAAGGTGTATACTCCTGGGGTGGAACAGGCATGTGGGGAATGAGGGTCTGTGGGCAGTGAGCATGAGAGGTTCCTAGGAGAGAATTCCATCCTTGTGGCTATGTGTTGTTTCCCTGTAACCTCAGCCTAGCCTAGGATTCCTTTTCTTGGGGTGGAGCTTAGTCCCAGCTCGGGGGTGACCCACTGTTGAGCTGATGAGCAATGCGGTCTACGGCTGGGAGGTTCTTGGAAGGCCTGCACTTGGTTGGTGGAACTGCCACTGTTTCAAAGATAAGTACCTAATTATGTTTTAATCATGTTTTGCATGACTCTACTGCTTGTGTTATCATGATTTCCGTTGTGTATATGAATTAGTACGAAACGCTATTGATTGTTAATTATGGCAGTAACTCATATGAATACTCTGTTAGAATGTGTTTATTTGTTTGAATGCATGTGGATTATATAATACCTGTATGAGTTATGTACCAAGTGCTCTTAAAGTTTCCTTTTAAGAGCGATTAAGCCATGGTAGCTGCAAAGGTTAGCACACCTTTTCTGCTACTAACCACTTTATCGCTCTTAAAAGGAAACTTTAACACCACTCTATACATAACTCATATAGGTATTATAATACCATTCATTTAAACAAATAAACACCTTCTACACAGAGTATTCATATGAGTTATTGCCATAATTAACAATCAATATCATTTCATACTAATTCATATACACGGCGGAAATCATGATAACATAAGTAGTAGAGTCATGCAAAAACATGATTAAAACATAAACATATACTTATCTTTTTAATAGTGGTAGAATCCACCAACCAAGTGCAGGCCTTCCACGAACCTCCCAGCCTTAGACCACACTGCTCATCAGCTCAGCAGTGGGTCACCCCCGAGCTGGGACTAAGCTCCACCCCAAGGCAAGGAATCTTAGGCTAGGCTGAGGTTACAGGGAAAACAACACATAAAATCTGGAAGGATTCTTCCTAGGATGCCATCTTACGCCCACTACTACCAGACTCTCGTTCCCCACATGCATGTTCCACCCGGGAGTATACACCTTCACAAACACAGTCCATCGATGCTAATCTCCCTCTCTGGGTCTCGGCAACAGGCTGGATCAAAAAGTCTCAGAGCCTGAAGTTGGTGCTGGACACTCTCTAGAAGAAAACATCTTCCAACAACATCCACCTCTCTCACCTAGAGAGAGATCACACACAGGCTCAATCACAACTCGCGTTGGCCATCAAGCCACGCATAGTCTAGTTTTGCGTGGTCACCATAGCCAACTGGAAATACAAACACGACCTCTCAACAGGCTCAACAATGGCTCGAAGCCTCTCAGTGATGGTTCACAGAAATTCATGATGAGTAATTCCCGCAAGGGTCGACACATTCTCCACGACTCAGAACAGAGGGTGAGACAAGCTCTTCATAATCAACACAGGCTTCTCATTCTGGGAATGCACACACACAGGTTTTCTCAGAGCCAGACACAGACTTTTTGAATCACAGAGATGCACGAAGTTTCTCTGCAAGAGTCGGGTTGGTAGTACTATCCAGAGCTCCGTACACTTTCATACAATCGGGTAGAATGGGGGAGGAACCCTTCTCACAGTTCACCTTGGTCGTTTTATTCGCATGCGTCAGGGTTGACACTTGTCACCCATGAAACTGCATGTGTTCCACCAAGACACATCTCCCTTGCATGTTCTCCC
>JZKD02S1968368.1:0-16072 GCA_000966675.3 Picea glauca | reverse complement strand
CTATGTATCCAATATCAGATTTCATAATTTTTTCTAGGTTTACTTTGTACTTCACATCCTTGGCCAACAACTTTCTTCCTTGTAACTAGCCTTTTCTTATTCGGACCCACATGCAGGACATAACTTGCTCTATTATTATGTGCATTGTTTTGAAAAAAAAAATTGTTATGTGACAGGAGAAGTAATCGCTTGAATGTAGCAGCTCCCATCGGACTATTTTATGATAACTGAATCGTTCTGTAATATCGGTGCCACGTGGATCTCCATAGAAGAGTGTTGGAAAGTTTATTTCCTAAGCGAATTTGTCCTTGAATATTCCAAGTAGACGTTTCCCCTCGGCAGGTGCAAATTCGACAATTTTGCCTTGCAAGTCACGAATGCATTGTGAATTAGTGAATCCATGCACCAATGTTTCAGCAGGTGTTTCATTCTCCAATTCATCTCTTGTCTCAAATTCACTAGGATTTTTTAGAGTGTCTGTAGAGTTGTCATCCTCTTCTGCGAGAACATTGTTCTAGTTTCCATTTATACAATTGTTCTTTGCTTTGTACAGGGCCCTGGAACATAATTCCTTTAATGCTTTCATAACAACATGCACACGCACTTTGCCTGTCTGATAGGCATTTTTGTATCACAAGAGTCTTTTCAGAGCCACAACAATTGTCATTGTATTGTTAATGAATTGTGGCAATGCTTTTTGCACAACATCTAGTTGAACAGGCACATTAATAATTGATCATGTTAAGCCCATCTAGGGTCGTTTATAGCCCAAAGTTCTGATTTGAGCAAATGCAATTCGCAGAGACACAATTCTCTCCTCAAGTTCCATAAGTGCACTTACATCTGGTAGTGGTGTATTACATCTTATTTAGTCAGGGGTTACAAACTGTGGCAGTTTTCCATTTTCAAGCGATCGTTTGCATGGAAGAAAAACTTTCCCACTGGAAAATGGTTTATCGTGTGTTGTCAAGCGGAGGTATTCTTCTTGCAAATCAGGCGTGAAAGATTTTTTTTTTTTGAAAAAATCAATTGTTCACAAATTGCACATGCAATGGAAGGAGTGTCTTTCATTTTTCTTTCACGGGAATTATGGGTAGAAACTGTTTCCTGGTTTTCATTGCTAGTACTGCATGTTGTTTCTAGACCACAAACTGTCACAATTTCATGACCATTCTCAGATATGTGATCGTACCTGTTTATGTTATGTTTTGCATGAACAAATTTCTTTACATTGTGATATGTGAGTTTCTCTCTAAAAAGAAGCGTAGCAATGTATTTTTTTCTCTCGCGAATGACCTTTTTCAAGTTGTGGTAACTTACTCTACATTTCTTGTCCAAGGGCATGATGAGTTCATGGAAAATGGGATGAATCTCACTCTCACTCAGCTTCTGATAAACTACTTTACATTTTTTGTTTAAGGCCTCTATGGCCTTATCACAAGTCGGACGAATTTGACGCATAATTTTTTTCAAATTGTGATAATTTACTCTACATTTTTTGTTTAATCCCTCTATGGCCTCATCACAACTGTCATGAATTTTACGCATGGTTTTTTTGTTCAAGCCTTGTATGCCCATATCGCAACCGGGAGGAGTCTCATTCTCACTAAAAAGCATTCAACATGTATGTAGATTCGATGTCATTTGGGTGGCATGGACATTCAACCCTAAACTATCGATATGTCCAAGCAAAGGTTCATAATGGATATGTCTTGTATATGTTTTCAACGAGAGGATGTCAATTGTTCGATCGTAATTTGAATCAGTAACCAGGAATGGACAGTGCCATCTGGCAAGGCTGCCCAGACCTGGATATTCACCCTGAATATCATAGACAACCATTGCAAACAAAATTTGCAACCCTCCACATTCCCTTTTTCATATGGAAGCGCCATGTTGACAAAGTATTCCTACCAAGTTCCAACTGTCGGCATATTTTCTAGGAGATATGGGCAAAGGTTTTGATGCAAGCACCTAAAATCCTGTTGGTTGCCGCCTATAATTGCATTGCAAAAGAACTATACAGTGTAAAGTTGTAGCAATTGAACATCGAACTCCACTGCCAACAAACAACAAATTGCATTGAACAGACTATCTCCACAGCTAGACACAACATTTGTTGACCACTATAAACCATGGCAATCTATGCGATGCAAAATCCATTGCCATTACGATTGAAGGTCTTTGCAAATAACGGACAAGTAAATACGAGGACCTTCTATATTCCATCTGGACATTTTTATGTACAGTAGCAGTTCATAATGGCCACTGACGGCATTGGCATCCTGGAACAAGATGCAATATGGATTGTCAGATGCAATTTTGTTGAATAGTAGATATCTTATTTTTCTTATCAATGACCATATTCCAACTGATATATTCAGCTAGTTAGACAACCACTGTATACAAAATGTATCTCCCCAAAGTCCCCTCTCATGTGCAGGCAGAACTGGAGATGCAGACAACTGTATCTTTGAAAAATATGTAGCGACATCATATATTCCATGCAACTGCCGAAGAAAATCAGATTCTAGTTCATATTCATAGGACTCCAAAGCCTCAACATCACCATTTTTAAAACAGGTCAATAAATAATCTATCAATCCATTGCGCAACTCGGTCTATGAATACCGAAAATGCAATAGAACCTGGAATGTATCGAAAAGAAAATCCCCAATAGTATAGGAGAATGCATCCAATCTAAAAATCCCATTGCTATGAAAAACCACGTCAATGTTGTCATGTATAATGGACTGTGTATCTATTTCATACAACTCAACATCTATTACTTCTTTCATCTCTTCAACTGTCATTTTGAAGTTGTTTGCTACATACTTTCAATTTCTATGAAAACAGAGAAAAGGAAGGGAAAAAATAAAAGGTAGCAAAAAAAATAGGTAAGCAAAATAGGGTACCAATCCCCTATGTATCTTTCAACCTTCTTCTTCTCAACTTCAATCCCCCCTAGTCCCCATAGCAGATGAGAAGAAAACAAACCGACACTGGAAACTGAACCAAAAAGAAGAAAGAACGCAAATAAATAAAACCATAACTTTACTCAGCAGAAAGAGAACAGGTGGACGCAGTTTTCCGACCCACAGAATAAAAGCATTCCCTACGCCTACACCCCGCCGGATGGTTCCCTCTTCCAATAGCTCCGAACTACTTTTCGTATACCCCTCTGCATTGAAATTTTCAGAAAAGCTATGCACGTGGCAACCGGCATATGAAGACGCATGGTTTCGAGGAACAGAAATTAAGAGCACAGACAAAGATGGTCTGCAACAAAATTTGGAGGCAGGGACTCCCACCATTGAAAAATAACAACAACACGGAAACTTACCCGTCAACGAAGGATGACAAGAGCTCAGCCCCAAAAACTGGAAACTGCAACAACAGGTCCAACAGCTTGCAAAGTTGAAGAACAACAAACCAGTGAACAACCACGAAGAGCTCGAACTGCAACTGTAGGACATCAACTTTGCAAAGTTGAATCAAACAAGAACCAGAATCATGGAACGAAGTAGCGAACAACAATCGAGCACTGGAGAAGCGATGTTGACCATGAACGAAACTATATTGCAATGCATCTGTACAATAAACATTTAAGACTGCCAGAGCTGTTAGGTAAACAGTTAAGACTATCAGGACTGTCGAAGGGCTTAGGCATGTTCAAGCATTTAAGAAAAAATGCAGCGTGGCAAGCCTGTTCTCTCCAAGCATGCAACAATAAAGCAAAAATCACACATTGGGAATAGCGAAGGCGGCAATAAGACATCCAATCCGTTGTCCAATCAGATCTTGACAAACATGATACTTTTTATTATATAAAAATTGATGTTTTCACTTCCCTTGTTTCAACAATAGATAATATGGAAATATTTCTGGTCAATGCACAATCTATTACCAAGTCAATGATTTATCGATCACTATATTCCCTCTATGCCTACGGTAAAGACTAATAATAACATCATAATATTTATATGTAATAGGATATAAATAATAATAAGATCATAATATTTATATGTAATATGAAAGGGAATGAAGTCTCGTTATTCATTATTATATTACAATAACTTTTTCATTAAGGTTGAATAGTATTGGTTATATTATATAACACATATTATGTGTTATATAATATAACACATAGGTTGAAGGATAAATTATTTCTAAGTGGAAGTTGTGACATGTTTATCATGTTAATATTGGATAATGATAATAATTTCATTTAAGTTTTTAGCATGTAGATTTTTTTAATTAATTATAATTATAATAAAATTTATGAATATGAATTGTGTTAGAATTTAGAATCATTTTCAATAATTTACACTGCCGAACTTTTATCAGGGATCCAAATGAAGTTTTTGTGAGATAAAAAAAAATATGTTTTTGGATTAATTTAAATAGATTTGAAGAGAGTTAATAGTTATAAAATAATAAAAAAACATTTCTCAATAAAAAATTAATTCAAATAATATAATAAATAGGAAAGAAATGTAGTCATAATAATTAAAATAATTCTTATCAAGTTATATTAA
The DNA here is from genome assembly GCA_000966675.3 of Picea glauca. NCBI lineage: Eukaryota > Viridiplantae > Streptophyta > Pinopsida > Pinales > Pinaceae > Picea > Picea glauca. The sequence continues at coordinate 11,534 of JZKD02S1968368.1, read as the reverse complement.
ATTTTTAAATCATTAAATAGGTTAACTAAAACAACTATGGTTATGGTTAGAATTTACTTGTGAAAGCTGAGGAACAAGACAAGTATTTGGTTTAGATCAAGGTTCAAATTCATTCTATAGAGGACTTAGATGGAACAATACATGCGGATGCAAGTGACTCAATATATGACTTTGAAAAATAGTGGTCAACTTCAAGATTAATAGTATAGCAAGGTTCTTTTGTGTTTTTTCATCAAGTTTCCAATGCAAACACTCTTAATCCAATTAGGGATTTGGTTATAAAAGAGAGGAATAATTTGGATGCCATAGTAGTAAAATTGTGCCATGTAAACCTATACATCACTACTAAAGAATTTCAAGTTCAAGGAGAGGTCTTCCATGGATCGACTTATCAATGTTTTTTCTTAAAGTAAAAAATAAAAATTGCTAAGATAAGAATAAATTCTTACGAGCTCCATAGTGAAATTGGTCGTTCATCAATTCCTAAAACGCCATGGGATGAAAGAGTGTGTCACCTTTGTGACACTAAGAAGGTTGAAAATAAAAATCACTTTCTCTTAGATTGTCCAGCCTATACCCATATTAGATCTCATTTTCAAAATATTTGTCCTACTACCAACCTTCCTAACCTCTTAACTCAACAAAAGTATGGTGATCTTGGAAAGTTTCTCTTAATGCTTTTCGAGCACAGAAATTTTTTTTTAAAGAATTTCAAGTAATCACTTACCCTCTTAAAGTCCAATAAACCAATTCGATCTTAGTGGACATCAATCATCATCATCATATATATAAATTAAAAATCATAATAAATTAAAAATGTATTGTATTAAAATTTAAGATAAGATTCATGAAAAATAAATAAAATAATAAAAAAAAAAAATTATCAAAATAATGATAAAATATTATAATATAGTGATTATGAATAATAAATAAAATAATATAAAAAGGAAGTAAAAATTTTAGACAAAGTCAAAAAGAATTTCTTAAGGGATTATCAAAACAATGATAAAATATTATAATATAGTGATTGTGGTAATCAACGACATAATATGTTTTTAGTGAATGGAATGAAGTAATGTTTATTAATAACTAAATTTAAACAACAAAGAAATAATAATAAAATGAAAATTATATACAATTAGAATGATATAAAAGTAATTAATAAATTAGAATAATTAGAATGATATAAAAGTAATTAATAAATTAGAATAATTAGAATGATATAAAAGTAATTAATATATTAGAATAAATGTTTATAGTTAAAAGTTAATTTAAGAAAGAAATAATAATAAATGAAAATTTGATGATGATGATAATGGTGGTTATTCACACTTACTAAGGTTAATATTGTCTTATCATTCCTATAAAGAATTATTTGATTTGTTTTAAAATTTTACTTTTTGTGTTTGAAAAGCTTTAAGAGAAACATTCATAAATCATTATAATGTGGGTTTAAGCATAATCTTTTAAGAGAAAGTGTTTTTCATCTTCAACTTTTTTTGTGTCACAAAAATGACAAAGTGTTTTGACCCACAATAATTTAGGAATTATCCAATACCTTGTTTCATTATCGAGCTCGTGAGAGTTTGTTCTTATTTTAGCAATGTTGATTTTCTTCTTCATGCTAGTTAAAATAGAGAAATACCTTTGATGTTCCAGATTAGGGTTGATCACCTCCGTGTAGTATCTTAATTTCCTCTTATTCTCTAATTCTTTATCGTACCAAAATATTTGCTTAAATTTTTTAGATGTAATAATATTTTTAATATTATTGTTATCCTACATAATGACTTCTTCATCAATACCCCAATGATTTAGCCAAGACTTGGCATATTTATGCCAACCTCACTTCAGCCACAAGTGGTTTTCATTGGATTTCAAAACAACCGTAGGAAGCCTCTTGTCTTCCATGTTGTTTATCTTGTTCTTATACATTAAATACCTAGTCATAGTCATGCTCTTAATGGGTGAAAGACTTGATTCTATGAAGAGGATAGGATAGGGTGTAGTGCCTTTAATTTTTAAGATTATATGTTATAAAACGCTTCTGGATTTGCTCAATCTTTCTCTATGATTCTCTAGAGATGTTGCAATTCCAACTTCACAACGATATAAGCTAATAGGAATGATGAGATTATCACAAAGGAGTTTCTTCTTATCCCAAAACCAAAGGTCCACTAATTTACAACTATTTTCAAGTCCATAATAAGCTTTCCACCCTCTATTTATCTTTTTCTTAGTGCTATAATTTCAATTGAGCTTTTGATGAAGATAGATTTCAAGATATTTGAATAAAATCACTTTCTCCACATTATTATTGGCATACCTGAAAGTAACATATGTGATCATTTTGAGTTTGATTATTATAATCTTTATTTTGTCAATATTAATATTCATATCCATACTAGAACGAAAATTATTGATAATCTTTAGTTGCTTATCAAAACTAATTTGAATTAAAATAAAGAATATAATTATTTTCTTACAACCACTAAAATTACAATTAAAATAATATAATATATTAAAGAATAACAATTACTTATATCTAAAAGTAACGAATTAAAATCATATTATAATAATTAATTATAATATAGAAGAGAATAATATAATATATTAAAGAATAACAATTACTTATATCTAAAAGTAACGAATTAAAATCATATTATAATAATTAATTATAATATAGAAGAGAAGCTAAGAGAAGAATAAATTAAAACATTAAAATAAGAAAATTATAATAAATTATAATATAAAAGAGAGAAGTTGGAAAAATAAATAACATAATTAAAATATTCTAAAAAGAAGGAAGATCAATCACACTAAATTTTAATTTAGGAATGAAATTAATTTAAATTAAGTTGACATTGTTATATGTATATGTTAWARTYATTTTTATTTTTWRTKKTAWKTTAWAGWTMWWKTTATTTTTTATTTTAATTTAAAGATCAAGTTTTTTTTTAATTTAATGATCAAGTTAAAGAATAGTAAAGAGGAGTAGAAACCTTGACATGATAAGTAGCATAAATAAAACAAGTTGATTCTTTATAGGGGGATTTCATTTTGAGGATGGTGTGGGTTTGCAAAATCATTAGTCGTAAGTATATGTAGTTATTTTTTAGTTTACCCTTGATTGTTCATGTCTTCTCTTCTATGTAGTTAGACGATCGTTGTTATTGGATTTTGGGTGACAAAGATACCTTTTTCCTACATGGATGGGGAGGAAGCCCTGGATTACTCCTAGGACCAATTGGATGGGAATCTGATTTGGACTTTGCCACTTCTCCATTCACCTAAATCCCTTCTAGGACTAAGGCCCACAATAGTAGAGATGGTGGAATTTAGGGTTGTTGACCTCTCTGTCGAACCCCTCACTAATGCTAGCATTCTCTACGTCGGCAGGGTTTTTCCCCCTACCACAATTCAGTTGAGTTATGGTTCGGGTTCTGATGTGGATGTCAAGGAAGATCCTTTGGTACCTTTCCTATTATCCCCTCTTGGGAATCTCATAGAGGTTTTTCCTCCCATCCCGAGCTCTTTTGATTAGAGAGAGGAAGATGTGAATGAGCATGGGGAGGCGGTCGAGGGATTTTTCTCCATAAACCCTGCTTTTCCAGCGCTACCATCGGTCTCGGGCTTCAACGATTATGGTCATCATTGGGTTGTTCCCCCTCATCTTTGTTGGAAACCCCGGGATTTTTCCATTGAGACTAATCAAGCTCAAGCGTCGTTAGGCCTAGCTTCTGGTAAAAGATTCTCTATGTGCCTTTCAAATTTCATAGTTTCTCCAACTTTAACTTCATCCTAGCATCCTAGTGGGGAAATTTCAGAGTGGGAACAAAACCCACATGATACAAACTAGTCAAATCAGTATCCATTTCCGCTTGAGGCTACCCTGAGGGCTAGGAAAAAACCTCCCCCTTCTCGTTGGAAGAAACTTTCCTGCATAAAGTCATCAAGGCCCCATTTAAAATTGACTCTGGGGACAAAATTATGATTCCTCGAGTCCTAGATATGGCAGAGACAATTGTGGTTGATAGAGCCAATGGCCTTCATTTTGGAATCAAAACCCTCAAAGATTGGGTTGGAAGTTCCTGGTCAAATTCCCTGGCTCAACTGCCTTCGGTTCAAACCCTTTCAAAAGGTCAATGGTTTATGCTCAAATTCAAGAAAGTTGAGGAGGCATATTGGGTCTTAAATTCTCCTTGGTGTATCGATTCCTCTCTGGTTCTTCTCAAAAAATGGACTCTGCTCTTTGATCCCAACCGAGAAAAAGTGGATGAGATTCTTATATGGGTTTGTTTTCCTAGACTTCCTACAAAACTCTAGGAAAAGGAAGTTTTTTCTTGTCTTGGGAATGCCTTAGGGACCTTTATGAATGTCGACATGTCTTCCTCTCTACAGGAAAATTGTTTGTGGTTCATGTACTTGTTTCCCTCAACATTAGAAAGGGACTTGCTGAGGAAATTGAGCTTTCCTAAGGTGGAAAACATTTATGCAAAAACTGGATTATGAGGGTATCCCCTTCAGCTGTCAACGATGCTACAAACATGGCCATGTATCCAGTGAATGCAAGCCCCCTATGCATGGAAAAGAAAGGGGAATCTTTTAGCAGACTCAAAATAAGAGAGGAGTGTCACATTTGGAGATTAACTCTCCTTCCCCCTTAGTAAAACAGGGAGAAGCGGCTTCTTCTTTAGAGGAACGTTCAGACTAGGAGAACAAAGATGGAAGATTAAATTCATCAGTGGATTCTTCTTCTTTCTTAGGATCTGTACCGAGTCCTGGTCGTGGTCTCTCAACTCAAGAAACTTCGACAACAATGGTGCTTCAACAAGGGATCTCTTCTCATCTTGGTATGCCACCCCTTTCCTTCCCTTCCTTTAATTTTAATTTTCAATCTTTAACTCTTTTAAGCAAAGACTAGACTGGGACCCTAAAGAACCTTCCCTCTTCCCTTGATCCCATGACCTCCTTACCATTTTCCATCCTTGTCCCCCCTATTGCTACTTGTTCCTTGATCACAAGTACACGCTTTGTTGCCCCCAATTCTTGTGGTCTCAATCTTGATTCTTCCAAGGACTCGGAGGAAGAAGTGGTGGCCTACCAATTAAGAAATAGAAATATGTTAGTTGTTGGAGAAGTGAGTAAGAAGTTCGAGGGATTGGGTTTGAACACAACTTTCTCCTTGGGTGTAAATGGATAAGGGAGAAAATATTTTCTATCCAAATCCCAGTCCAGAGTTGTTATGGATATGGCAGCAGGAAAACATTTATCCATTTTGGGGGCCCTTAGAGAAGCACAAACGCCGGAAGGGGTGTTGAAATGAAACTCCTCTCTTTCAACTGCAAGGGTGTGGCGAGCGTGTCCAAGAAATGTTAGAGTTTAAGCTATTATTAGGATTCTTTTCAATTCACTAGATAACCATAACATAGATAGGATCACTAAGAAATACACAATCACAAGAGACACGTCATTTATCCTGGGAAACCCTCATGGGAGAGAAAACCCAACAAAAACTTTCTTGATATAGATAGCCAATAAAATACAAAGAGAATAAACCAAACACTATAGAAAGTCCTCTCCAAGTAATGTGCCTCTCTGTCACATACCCACTAAGGAAAACAAAATTTTTCATCGAATTCTCGGGGATCTGAATCTTTGAAATACCTACGGGGGTATTAGCATAGGCTAGTTCCTTCCTTGTCCATCTCCATGTGATCATGGGTCACGACCACAGGCCGAACAAGTATGGCATTCTTTCGCTCTTTGCGACTCAGCACTACCAGAGCGTCGAGTCTTTCGACTCTGCAAACCCCGACACGGTGAAGCATCGAACCCCGACAGGGCTAGCGAGTGGCAAGTTACCCCTTGGGGTCTTGTCCACATGACCCTGTCCCGTGTCTATGCACTTAAGCCAGCCAAGTGCTTATCGACTTTCTGCGATTTGGGGAAATGTGAATGCATGACTTCCCTTTGACACTTTTCGCTACTCGCAACCTCGTAGGTTGAAGCGTCGAACTCTCATGCTCTTCTTCTCTGAAATTTCGAGACGCGAAAGTTGGCAATGGTTGACTTCCTCTTCGCACTTCTCGCAACTCGCAACCTTGCGAGTTGGAGCGTTGATCCTTCGTGCTCCTATCTCACGAATCCCCGAGACACGATAAGTCAACAGAGTGTTGACTCCTTTCTGGGCGATGCGTGCCCACCTGTCAATCACACGGGCCCCACCTGATGGATGTGCCACGTGTTCTCATGAGCCTCGGCTCTCGGCACTTCATGACTTCTACGGTCGAAAGTGACCCCTTCCAACCTCTGAACCCCCAAACTCCCGATAGGCGATGGGGTTCCTGATCCAACGGTCCTCCCGTTCTCTAGATCCAATGGTTGTCTCCGCTCCTCGCGACTTCGCCACTCACGACTTGGAGCACCTAACCTTCGAGCTCTTACCTTGCGAACCTCCGAGTTCGCGAGATTCCTTGATCTCTGCCACCTATCCTCCCCAGATGGACGGTCCTGATCCTCTCACGACTTCGCTGCTCGTGAGGTCGAAAGACTTCCCTCTATGACTCCCGATGTCTGAATCCCTGATATGGGTGATCTCGCGACACGTGTCTGCTCTTAGACGAATGGCTCAGATTTCCTCGGGACTTCGCTACTCGCAAAGTCAAGATACCCGCCTCTATGAGTCTCGGTGCCCGAATCTCTGAAATGGATGATTCTGCGACATGCATCCTCCCGCAGACGGAAGGCTCAGATTCTTTTGCCCCTTCGGGACTCTCGGGACAAAAGTCTCGACCTCCTATCCACTGATATGTCGAAATGCCAAAATTCCAACACGTCGTCAATGCAAGTCCCACAACAGAACTTCCCTCCTTTTTGGAGTTTCAAACTTCGTGACTTCACGAATCCTGATGCTAAGCTTTAGGTTCTTCAACCCACAAAACCCCAGAATACTGAGTTCCGATGCACTTCACCAATAACTGGCTCACACAAATCCTTTCATCCCTTCGGGACTTCGCCTTTCGCGACCTCGCGAATCTTGAGGCAAGGGTTTTAACCCTTCAACTCGTGAATCCACGAAATGAGATTTTGCAAGTGATCCAACGGTCCTTGTCGACCCAGATCCTACGGTCTGATTTCTCCTGAACTTAAGACTAAAAAAAAAAGGCTTATTGTAACTTCCCTGCTCCTCTGCAAGATCTAACAGCTCTCCGGACTTCGTGAATTCTCCACGGAGAATTCTGACCATCTAATGCCTCCTTGATGACTCTTGCAAAGAGAACACGGTATTCCTTCGCTGTTATTTTGGGATTTCAAGAGGATCATTCTTCCTCGTACAGGGTTACTAAGACTTACACCTTCAAATCCCTTTTCCAGGTTCTTGGTGAGCTTTCTAAGAAGGGTGTCTCTATAGGGAGATTTATCCAGGGTATCACCTGAGACGGATAAGGGTATAGATTTCTCGAGAAACAACTTGAATTCTGAATCGATTCACTGTGTGTATATACATATAAATTTATTTATAAACATAAGCCATACGTGGCATTTCCATTATAAGCATGCAACCACCATTTCTGAATCAAAACACTACACAGGCAGTCATACACTCAAACCATTCATAAAACTGCACAGACTAAGAGCATATATGTCAGCATACAATTTTCTCGATGCAAGATGTAAAACACTTATCAGAAATAACACTGGAAGTGAGTGCAACTACTAAGATGGGTGCTCGTTTCCACCCAACCGTAGGCTCAGAGATTCTGATAGGATTTACCACTAGCCACCCCCGAGCTGAGACCATGATGCTGCGAGACTACGTCTTTGTTTGCTAGGGACCGAGAACGAGGGTTACTCTCCCCCTTCTATGCTATCACTCACTCTGTATTTTCCAGAGTTCTCTTCCTTCCCTCGTGTCTGCCCCTTTTGCTTCTCCCTCACGCCTTTTTCCTCTTGCGAGGTTGCGTGTGGCACGATTTTCCTCGCACTGGTCAGGCCTGACGGCTCTATGGATGGGCGGTTCACCCCCCCCATCCCTCATTACTCATGAGGAGCCATCTACCTACCAATCTTGGTGAGTCATTTGATTCGGGGCCAGCGAGCCACTCTTGGTTCTCCGGGCCAGTGAAGTCCAAATACGGTATTGGTTTCAGTGGAAGTTAACGCCACCTTTCCAGGTGCCTTCCACCACCTTTTTCAGCCATCGTGGTCTCTTTTTCAACATATCCCATCTCAGCATTCCTGCAATATATTATTCACAATCATAGACCTTTTTCACAAGGTCCATTCAATCACACATTCACATTTTTTAGTTTGCCACAGTTCTTGGCCAGTATAGTTATTTTTACAAACTGGGGGAAACAGGGTGTTCCAATTCCCTCCCCCTTAAAGGAACATCGTCCTCAAGGTTCTTATCTATCAACATGACATGCATGTACAGAAGTAAACAAAATCAGATATGCCTATCTCATGGCATCCTCCATTTCCCATGTAGCCTCATATGGGCCAAAATGTCTCCACTGCACCTTGACCTATGCAATGGTTTGGTTCCGGAGCGGGGTTTCCTTTCTATCCAGTATGCATTGAGGTTCTGGTAGAAATTCTCCCTCCGGTTCCACCTGAATCACAAACCAATCAATTATATGGTTAGCATCATGTACATATTTCTTCAATAATGAGACATGGAAAACATTATGTGCTCTGACTGTGGGAGGAAGTGCTAGCATATAGGCTACAGGTCCCACTCTATCTAGAACCTCAAAGGGTCCACAATAACAAGGTTTAAACTTGGCACAAGCTCCCATTTTCAGAGAACTCTTCCGAGGTCTAACTCTGAGATATACATGGTCTCCCATTTTGAACTCTCTTGGAGTTCTCTTTTGGTCGACATAACTTTTCTGTCGGTTATGGGCGACCTTCAGGTTTTGTTTTATTTGAGTCACCTGTTGTTCCATTTCTTTCAACATGTCAGGTCCAAAAGAAATCTTGTTTATGGGATTACTCCAGCTGACTGGAGTGTTACATGGTCTACCATAGAGGGCTTTGAAGGGGCTCATCTTCAAGGATGTTTGGTAGCCATTGTTGTAGGTGAATTCTACCAGTGGCAGGTAGTCTTCCCACTTCCTGGGTTGATGCATTACATGCATTCTTAGCATGTCTTCGAGTATTTGGTTCACTCATTCTGTTTGTCTGTCGGTTTGAGGGTGATAGGCGGTGCTAAACAACCATTTGGTCTCTAATCCAACCATCAATGATTTCCAAAAGTTAGAATTAAATTTCGTGTCTCTGTTAGACACGATATGTTTTGGCATACCATGCAGTTTGAATATCTCCTTCACGAATACCTGGGCGATGCTTATTGCCTTGCAAGTCGACCTGACGGAAATGAAGTGAGCAGACTTGCTCAATTTATCCACCACCACCATAATGGCATCATTCTGTTTGTTTGAGGTTGGTAATCCAGTGATGAAATCCATGAATATGGTTTCCCATTTCCATTCTAGGATTGATAGAGGTTGTAATAATCCTGCTGGGTGTCAGTGTTCTGCTTTAACTTGTTGGCACTCTATGCATTTGGCCAAGTACTCGGCTATGTCTTTCTTCATTCCAGGCCAATAGAACTGTCTCCTAGTGGTCGTGATCATCTTCTGGTATCCTGGATGACCAGAGTAGGGTATTTTATGTAGTTCATCCAGTATGAACCTCTTCAAGTCGTCACAATATGGGATATAAAATATGCTTTTGTAAGTGAGCATACCTCCTTCGGTCATTTGGTAGCCTTCATATTTTACTCCGGCGAGTTCTCGTTGTAGGTACATGGTCGCGGTCTGGAAAAATGGATCTCTCTTTTGTGCATTTCTGACTCTTTCTTTGACATCTGTCTCGTAGGTGCTCACCACTGCCAGGTGAATTGTTTTCATACTTCTGCTAAGGGCATCGGCCACCCTATTTTCCTTTCCTTTAATGTGTTTGATTTCAAAGTCAAACTCACTAGGGAGGGCCATCCACCTAGCTTGTATAGCATTGATCTTTGGTTGATCAAACAGGTATCGCAATCCACAGTGATCTGTCATAAGTACAAATTTTCTGCCCATGAGGTAATGCCTCCACATTTTCAAGGCATGCATTATGGCATCCAGCTCTAGATCATGGGTCACATAGTTGACTTCGTTCTCATTCAATTTTCGAGATTCATAGCAGATCTCACTTCCTCCCTACATAAGGACTCCTCCGAGCCCTTCCTCACAGGCATTTGTGCACACGAGGAAGTCAGCTTCTGGATCGGCAATTTTCAGTATGGGTGCATGGGTCAGTAGATGTTTCAGGGTTTGAAATCTTTCTTCACATTTCTATGTCCACAGGAATTTCGTCCCCTTCTTCTAGAGGGCAATGATTAGACAACCAATCTTGGAGAATCCTTTATAAATCTCCTATAGTATCCTACTAATCCCATAAAGGATCTGATGTCCGAAACATCCTTTGGCGTAGGCCATTCCATGATAGACCTGATTTTGTCAGGGTCTACCGCTACTCCTTCTTCGGAGAGAACGTGGCCTAAGTAATGTATTTTCTTTTGGAAGAATTTACATTTGTTGAATTTGGCATAGAGCTGATGTTCTCTTAGCACTTGCAGCACAAGTCTAAGATGCTCTTCATGCTCTTTTCTGTTCTTGGAGTAAATTAATATATCGTCAATAAAGACAAGCACAAATTTGTCTAGGAACTTGCTGAGCACATTGTTCATCAAGCACATAAAAGTGGCAGGGGAATTGGTCAACCCAAATGGCACTACCACAAACTCATAGTGACCATACCTCGTTCGGAAGGCAATTTTATGGATGTCTTCACCCTTGATTTGAACTTGATGGTATCTCGACCTCAAATCAATCTTTGAGAAAATAGATGCACCCCCCAATTGATCAAACAGGTCATCGATCATGGGCAAGGGGTACTTGTTCTTTATTGTTACCTTATTGAGTTGCCTATAATCTATACACAGTCTAAGGGTACCGTCCTTCTTTTTCACGAACAGGGTTGGTGCTCCCCATGGAGACACGCTAGGCCGAATATAGCCCTTATCCATCATTTTTTTTAATTGCAACTTGAGTTCAACTAACTCGGGTGTGCTCATCCGGTAAGGTGTCCTAGACACCGGCACCGCTCCCGGTGCAAGTTCTATCGAGAAGTTTGTGTCCCTTCTTGGAGGTAAACCCGGTACCTCTTTCGGAAACACATCTCTGTATTCTCTCAGGATAGGGTGATTGTCAGGTTTTGGTTTGTCATCTTCGATTGTTTTCAACACCTGTATTTCATATAGGGTACATCCCTTTCGGCAATACTTTCTCATTTGCAAAGTTGATATTTGTCTCATCGAGACAGATTTTCGGATCCCTTGAAGGGTTATCCTCTTCTCTTCCTTACTTACACATTCTAAGGTTTTATGGCAATAGTCCAATCTGGCTTTATGGGCAGCTAGCCAATCCATACCAATGAACAGATCATATGATCCCAGGGGTAATATGTTAAGGGTTGCT
>JZKD02S1968356.1:0-15940 GCA_000966675.3 Picea glauca | reverse complement strand
TCTATAGTTCTAAAGACTGCAAGTCTCCTCCAAAGGTTGACCTGCATCCAAAACTAGGAAAACGAGGGCTACAAGCATGCTATTTCTATTCATAAATTAGGGTTAGATATCAAATTATATGTATAAATCAAATAAAATACACAAAACATCATCATTTTGGATAGGGAAAAGAGATTCTTGTATTCATTAAACAAATACTGAAACTTACAATCCTTGTTAGCCACCGTTTCGTGAACCTGGTCTAGGCTCCTCTTTACAATGCTCCAAGAGCAGCTTCAATAATCCTCTTCTCACAATCTACTTATGACCTCAAGGAAAAGGAATGGATTGGATGGAAGAAAAGGGGCTGAAGAGGGAGCATTGAGGCAGTAACTCACAAAAGGTAGCAAATACTTGGGCAAGAAAGGGAAGTGAAATTGGGTAGATTTTCATTGTTCTTATGCTTAGTTTTGAAATGAGACCCCAAAACCTCCTTTTATATGAAAAAAGGATGGTTATTTGGTTGAGGGATGGGCTATAGCAGGTGAATTGGTTGGGAAATGTAATATCCCTCGACCGAACTCAATTGTAAATGTAATATAAATATAGTTAAGTTATTGAGTTGTTATGACCTCATTTGATAATGCACATCATGTGGCATAGTGTATGCATGAACTGCGCAGTAAAATGATGTAATATGCACATCACAAGATACCGCGCAGTAACTAAAGTGTGCACAACCTTGAGGATAGTGGATATCATGCGCAGTAACTAAAGTGTGTTCAATACTAAGGTCAGTGAACCTTTATGTATATGATATGCATTATAGGCTAGTGAGCCAGTATTATAAGTTGGAATGCTTATGTTTTGGTATTAGGCTGGAATGCCTAGATGTCAAGGGTCGATGCACCGACTTTGTACATGACTCATGATTAATATAAACTACATCACTACGTGCAGACCGGCCATGATAAAAGAGATGGTGGAATGAACTTCACCAGTTAGGGAAAGGGAGGGCCAAAAGTCAAGTGAATATTATATTAATATTTCCTAAAACATAAAGTATGGATAATTATTTTATCCTAAGTTCTAAATTTGGGGACAAGTGGACAAAAGTAACTTTCGTTGTGATAAGTGTCAATTTGGGGACATGCATTCATATCGTGGGGGAACTTAGCTCATTGGGATATTTTCTCACGGATACCTTAAGAATGAGGGGGGGGTGGGCGACCATCATTCTCACCATCACTTTTCACAAAGAGTTCACAGTGATTCTGAAACACACTCAGTTATTCAGTCAATGATTCCATGACCATTTCACCCATACATTCTGTTATCCTTGAGACAGCCATTTCACCTTTCCAAATCCTGTTTCCGCACCTTTTTGGTTGGTGTACCTAGTTATCTTGGAGCGGGATTGAAGAAGCGGGTTGTCATGCCCATGAGCATTTCTCTAAGCGAGAGAATTGTTGGGGATTGATTTTAGAAGGTGTTAAACTGTAGCTACAACGCTCTAAGGCTTCTGGTCCAGCCTATTGTTGAAGCCCTGGAAGGGAAGTGGAACAGCCGAGGGACTGTTGAGAAGAGAAGGGGCACACTTCCTTGGGTGGGATAGGCATGTGGGGAATGAGAGGTTGTAAGTTGTTAGTTGAGTGAGCACCTAGGATCGATTTTTTCCTGTTGTCCATGAGCCTTAGCCTAGATAGGAATCCTTTTACCCTGGGTGGAGTTCAATCCCAGCTCGGAGGTGACTCACTGTTGAGAGTGATGAGCAGTGTAGTCTATGGCTGGGAGGTTCATGGATGGTCTGTAAGAAATTGGTGATAGTCTTTCTAAGATGTACCAATTGTATGATATATATTGATATGTTGTTTTGTTATTTACATGCCAATGTTACGATTTTATCATATATGTGATTATGATTGCTTTTGTGCATATGGGTAATTTCCTGTAAATGATGCATATCGGTAGTTATTGTTATTTCAATATAAAAGTTGTATGTTACAGAAAGTAATTTTTTGTTTATGTTTATATGTAAAGCTTATGCAACCATGTTGTATGTATATGTTTTAGTTGCATGCAGTCTAAAGAGTAAATTTATGTGCCATTTCTTAGTTCACTATTGGGTATGCTACTGTATGTTTCGAAGTATGGGAATGAAAGTGTGTTGGACAACTGAGAGGGGGGGTGAAACAGTTGTAACCTTGCTTAAACAATTATGCTTATTTTAAACTCTTTACAGAGCACTCAAGGACAATCACAATAATGCAGGGAAGTAAGAAATAGTACATTAAGCATCATTCACACATATGAGATACACAGAGACAAATATTTCCTAAGGAAAACCATAAAGGGTAAAAATATCTTCTTCTTTATATGATAAGTAATCTTTACATTCTTTACACTATCATACATACGAGATCCAACTCATTGTGAGGCTACAACCTCTATTTTGCAAGCTGCAACTTGCTGAGAACACCAACTCTCTGTTTTCTCTAGCACCCACTAGAAGGAAGCACCAACTCCCTGGTTTCTCTAGCACCCACTAGAAGGAAGAACTAACTCCCTGGTTTCTCTAGTACCCACTAGAAGGAAGAAACAACTCCCTAAGTGTTCCAGCACCAACTGGATGGAAGCACCAACTTCCAGTCACACAGGCACCAACCTGTATAATAGAGAACAACAGTTCTCCCTTGCACCACCCTGCCACCCTAGTTTCTCTGGATGCAGCCAGATAGAAGCTACAACTCCTTGTGTTCAAGCATCCACTTGAACCTCTAAGGACAAAAGTCCTCCCTAGCACCTCCCAACCACCCTGAAATATAAATCTTTGCTACTGAAACTTATTACAGTGATATAATGTTCATAATGGCTTACCAATCTCATCATTATTCTGCTACACTGCCCTGCTCTGTCTGCCTCACTATCTTCATGCACACATCCTTATGCTTTATGTTCTTCTTCCTTTTATGCTATGTGCTCCATGTCCATTCAATGAACCATTCCTCTTCTGTTCATTTCAATTGTTGCACTCTGCCTCATTCTACACACCTTAATCATGCTCAATAGCAAAAACCCTCATCTCTTCTTTGTTTTGCATTTTTATAGTCTCTGTGCACCTTGTGCATCCACTATGTGCAATGCTTCTGCAAGCTCTTCACAATGAGTGCTCTGCCTCATCATCATTACAACTCTTCAGCTTCTCTGGCAGTTTAACCCATTTGTTCATCATCACTGGGTGTTATGCCAAGATTCCTTAGCCTTTCCAACAGTCGAGACTCTTTGTCTTGTTTTTCATAGTTGAGCTCATTCACTCTGTTGTAGTTACAGCCTTCAATGCTTTTCCATCTGTCAATCACTTCTATTAATAGTCTTTATTCCACTAGAAGATGCCTTGATTCTCTTCAACTCCTCTGGCAATCATCCTGAAGTCTCTTTTAGTCCTCTGGCAGAAACCACCAGTCGTTTCTAGGAGTTACGATGTGAACCTATTGAGAAAACACATCAGCAACTGAATTGCCAACCGTCCAAGACTCATGATTTAGTTCTACTCACTCAATTGTAACTGATCAATTAACTAATAAGAGTAACAGTATCCCTTCGATCAGATTTCCAAGTATCCAACACTGTTGGATTACAAGCACAGGGTCTCGCATTGATTTCGCCACTTTTCATTTCGGCAATTCGACATTTCGACATTTCGGTATTTTGCATGTCACGAATTCCTGTTGTGAGGAATCTCGACTCTCTAAGTCGATATCTCTAAAATGGATATTAGCTTTGTGCTAGCTCCTCCCTTGAGCCTTCGTCAATGTGACCATAGGTTATGACCAGGGGCTAATTCTGAACACACATTTCGCATTTTGCGTTTCGGGGATTCTGTGAAGAGTCATCTTGACTCTCCATGTCCCAAACTCTGAAATGGAGCTTGTCTCTTCGAGATCTTCTCTCCATCTCTTAAACAATGTGACCACTGGTGGTGACCAAGTGCTTATTCATACAGTGCTTTCATAGTTTCGCATTTCTGCATTTTGCATTTTGGAACTTTGGGGATTCTGTGAAGAAGAGTCTCGACTCTTGACTCCTCCAACTCCTGGTATCCAAAATTCTGAAATGGAGTCGGATCAATGGTCCATGATCTCCTTCTGATCAATGACTCAGATTAAGTCGTAGTTTCACATCTTTGTTGATGTCCCTATTTCAGGATTTTGGTGTTTCGCATTTCATAACTTCGGGACTTCTTTGATGAAGAGTCTTGACTCTTGACTCTTTGAACTCCCCATATCCAAAACTCTGAAATGGAGTCGGATCAACGGTCCATGATCTTGCTCTGATCAATGACTTAGACTAAGTCATGGTTTCGCGTCTTTGTTGATGTGCTTGTTTTGGGATTTTGGCATTTCACGTTTCGCAACTTCGGGACTCCTTTGATGAAGAGTCTCAACTCTTGACTCTTCCAACTCCCGGTATCTGGAACTCCAAAATGGAGTATTTGACATTTCACAATTTTTCATTTCGCGATTTTGGGTTTCAAGACTTCGGGACTCCTTTGATGAAGAGTCTCGACTCTTGACTCTTCTAACTCTCGGTATCTGAAACTCTGAAATGGAGTTTTTGACATTCTCTAATATTTCTCCTTTCAGGATTTTGGGGTTCGCTACTTCAAAGGTTAATGTTCCTTTGATATTTGATTTCCCAGTCTATGAAAATCTGAAATAGAGTCTTTGTGGTGCTCTGATCTTTCACCTTTTAGGATTTTGAGGTTCGCTACACCTTGCACTTTAAAGAACGTGCAGGTTCTCCTGGATCCAACGACGGTCAGACCCCGCGCTCGGATCTAATGGCCAAGATCTGTTCTCCATCTGCACGCTCATCCTATCTAAATTTAGATCCGATGGTCATCGGAAATTTTGAATGGGATCCAACGATCACTGTCACTTCTCCTCTCGAGCTTACGCATCCTACTGACTTGGAAGAATTTCTAAGTGTCAAAGGCCTCGACCTTTGATCCACTTGAGATCCTGAGTACACTATCTCTCTTGAGCTTTGGCAATGAGTTAACCTTGTCCCTGGTGCACACCTACACACTGCATGCGACTCTGTGCTAATCCTCTTGAGCTTACGTTGTTCCTATTTTGTCATCGATGCACACTCTGATCTTGCCATCAATGACAAGCACACTCTGCACTCGGTGTGCACTCGGTGTGCATCTCTACACTATCTCTTCTGGTCTTGACGAGGTTTCTCTGTTGTGTCTCCCCAAAATACTTCTGGTGTCCACATGACACATTGTACCTATACTCAAGTCATCATCGCTATTGTACTTGCCATCAATGACAAGCATACGTTGCCTGTAAAACATGCCAACAATATCCCCCTTTGGCATTGATGGCAACAAAGGCACCTAGACCTGTTCTTTTCTACCCCTTTGACATCAATGTCAAAGAAAACACACTCCCCCTGAGCTATTGTAGTATTTTTCGGAGGTATCAGATATTCAATCAATACAAACTCCCCCTAACAGGATGGACTCTCTTAGGTGTGAGACGGGATGACACCTAGCTTCTGATTCTTGGACATGTTCATCTTCAACTTTCGTTGTATCCTCTATATAATACTCAATATTGCTCACCTCTCTTACTAGGACTCCTTCATCAACCTTTTCTTCTCATAACTCAATGACTCCCCCTGTCACTGTTCTCTCTCTGCTTCTAATGGAGTTCCTCCTTTGTTTTTAAAAGGTTATCTTTTCCTGACAAGGTATTTCCTCTTGTTATCTCTACATAATGTCATGTATATAATTTTGTACAATAGAATGTTGTTGTGAATGTTTTTGTCCTACTGAACCACTGCATAATTGTAGCTCGTACTTTTCAAATATCCCTTGGATCTCCCTGTTAGCATTGGAAGCCACTCCTGGATTGCAACAGGAGTAGAGCCCGACACCCATCAATTTTATGTCACAATTTGTTTGTAGAGGTTGACAAAATGGAAAGAAACTCAGAACCATATCGTTCTAACTCAGAAAACTGGGCTGGAACAGCAGTGACATGTGAGGTCTTGACCTAATTTAAGCCAGTAATAATGATAGTGGTGAGAAAGTGGAGGGAAAGAGAGGGGAAATAAAGTCTTCTCTGGACATCCGATCTTCCAGCAGCCTTTACAAAAGAGGAAAATTCTCGGATATGAGATCCTCTCAGAGCCGAATAAACTTAAAAATGAACCTAAAAAAGATTGCAAAACTGATATAATCAAACCTACATCATATAGCTATGCAACACCCGACTGGATCATCCATGCCCGGGCTTTCAGATTCAAAGGAAAAAGGAAAAGAAGAAGTTGGCTACCATTAAATAAGAAGTCTCAAATGTTCCTCTATAACCAGAGAACTAGAGGCTAAATTAAATCTTTACAATTGGGAGTTGTGCTCTACCATCGATCCCCTCAAAAATACCAAAAAACTGAGTAAATATACCCCTCTACATTCACCCAACAGAGGTGTCTTAGAACTTCCAGGGCAAGGCATCTCTTCAATTAAATCTGGCCTGAACTCCTTCGTCAAACGTCACCTTAAATTTGCATGGCCTTTGCAAGGGGGGTAGTTGAATCATTAAAATGCTAAAATAGCATGTGCAGACTCCTCTGATTAGACAAGGACTCGGCATGGCTTCTTTGAAAAAAAACCAGCATACAGGGCCATCTCGGGAAAACTGCCTGCCGGAACCTCCATGCTTTGAATTTAATGAGTGAGATGAGGTTTCAACTACCTCCCCCCACCTTCATTTAATTCTGGCAGAAACCAAGATCGATTCCAAGTTGAACTGGTACCTGGAGAACACAACGATCCCTTCTGCATCTAAACCCAGTTCTTTAGCCCTTCGCATAGTTCTTTCTATCACCCCACATGACCATGGGTTGTGAACCTATGCCTACCTTTAAAGGTGCTTTTGACATTTCGTGTTTCGACGATTCCTAATGCAGTGGAATAATAAGACCCTCTATTCTCTTAAAGTCCCGGTAGCTGAAATTCCAAAATGGATTGATCATGCACCACGCATCCCATTGGATAGACGACCTAGATTAATACTTAAATGTGGGATCGCCTCTGTCCTGGACCCTTTTGGCGTTTCGGGCTTTGAGGTTTTGAAATGAAGTGGAAGGATGAGACCCTCTGTTCTCTCGAAGTCCCGGTAGCCGAAATGTCGAAATGGCTTGATCATGCGCCACACATCCCATTGGATAGACAGCCTAGATCAATACTTAAATGTGGGACCACTTCTAACCTGGACCCTTTCGGTGTTTCAGGCTTCGAGGTTTTGAAATGTTGTGGAAGGATGAGACCCTCTGTTCTCTCAAAGTCCCGGTAGCCAAAATGTAGAAATGGCTTGATCATGTGCCACGCGTCCCATTTAATAGATGGCCTAGATCAATACATAATGTGGGACCTCCTTTGGCCTGGACCCTTTCGGCATTTCAGGCTTCGGGGTTTTGAAATACAGTGGAAGGATGAGACCCTCTGTTTTCTCAAAGTCCCGATAGCCAAAATTCCAAAATGGCTTGATCGTTTCGTGATTTTGGCCATAGGAGATGAGCTCGGGCGCTTGACCACGTGCAACTCTACGACCCAAACTTACCCGATGGTCATCGATCTGCCCCATTTGTGGATCCTCGCCATTGAAAGACAAAGTGCCCGCTCGCTTGATTTTAAGCCTGAAATGGGCTTCTTCTATGAGTTTCTCTCAACGCTCATGGCTGCGGCCTTTGAATAAAACACACTCGATCGGTTTTCAAACCCCACTTCTATGCATTTACACCAGCGGCCCGAAACCAAAAGAAAACACCATATTGCAAGAATTTTCACTAACATTAGGCTCCATGGGGGATAGAGTCATCCCTGCGATGTTCTAAGAACTCATCTGCATCTTCAGTGCCTTGCTTTTGGGCTATAGATTCATCTATTAAGATGAAAATAAATAAATAAACAACTAAAAGGACAATATTTACAAAACAAGGAGCCACCTACGGCTTAAACAAAACATTTTTTCAGGAAATGCCTATTTACTGGGCCACTAAAGACTTCCTCGCCCTCCAAATCCTACAACTTATAAGTGTTATTTGAGAATACTTCAGTGATCCTGAAGGGCCCAATCCAGTGGGCATCAAACTTGTTGTGTTTTCCCCTATCCTTCCTGGGTGCATCCCACTTAAGCACCAAATCCCCAAGCTCGAATTCCTTCTTTGTGACCTTCCTGTCAAAAGCCTGCTTGACCTTCTGCTGATGACTATGGGCCATGTCCATCACCTGTTCCCTAATCTGTTGGACCTCCACTATTTGATGAATCCTTCTGACCATATGGTCTATCTCTCCTTCAAGATCCTGGAAGAATTTCGCTACAGGTAACATGAGTTGAGTGGGAAAAATAGCCTCCGTCCCATAAACCAGTTGAAAAGGTGAGGTGCCCAGGGAATTTTTCGTTGTCACTTGATCGACCCATAGAGCGAATTTGATCTTCGAATCCTAGGCCCTCTTATTGTCTTCCAACAATATTTTGATGAGCTTGATTAGGATTTTATTAGAATATTCTGCCAATCCATTTCCTTGAGGATAATAGCGAGTGGAGTGAATCAGTGAAATTTTAAACTGTTCATAGAACTTAATCAGAGGCTCAGACTTGAAATAAGAAGCATTATCAATGACAATTCTACTGGGACAACCAAATATGGCTATGATATCCTCCAGGAAGATGATAATAACCTTGTGAGAAGCACTACTGGTGGGGGTCGCTTCTATCCACTTAGTGAAATAGTCTGTCGCAGTCAAGATCCATATGTGTTGTCCACTCGAAGGAGGATGAATATCCCCAATGAAGTCCAACCCCCACTGTTGAAAAGGCATTGAAGCTACCACAGGCTTTAGTGGTAGTGAGTTGATTTGTTTCTTTCCTGAGAACCTTTGGCATTTGATACAAGCTCTAACTTCTCTGCAGACATCAGTGAACAAGGTGGGCCAGTAATACCCAGCCCTAAGAATTTTGTGAGTTGTGGTCTTCCAAAAATGATTCCCTCCACAAAGGCCACCATGGAACTAAAATATAACTTTCTCGGCTTCCTGTCGGCTCAGACACCTCAGCAACACCCCTAGGGGGTCTCTCCAGTACAATACTTGGTCAATGAGGAAATACCTTATCATCTTGATCTTTAAATCTCTTTCCTTACTTTTACCCATTCCATCAGGAGGCTTCAGCTCTTGCAGAAAGTACAAAATGTCTCGGTACCAGGTGCATCCTGCTAGTGATGAGTCATCGTGAGAGATTTTGCTGGACGAATCAGCTGGATGACTTTATGAGAAAGTATTTATGAAGCTAACCCCCAAGTCACTATAATTGGATTCAACAACATCTTGGCTAGACCTTTCCCTTTAACCAACTTGGTGGGATTTATCTCTAGGTCAAACTCCAAAATCTTGGCGATCCATTTACCTCTTCTTCCATCTACGTCAGACTGTATAAGAATATCTTTCACAGATGTTGAAGGCACGTACGCAGTCACTTTTGAGTGCAAGACATAGACTCTGAAAGATTTGAGAGCTTTCACTAAGGCATAAGCTTGTTTCTCCATGATTTCATACCTGATCTTTGCATCTCTTAATGCCTTGTTGAAGAAGGAAATGGACTGCTCTTGACCTTCCTCATTTTTCTGCAACAAGACCATTGCTACTGTATCAAAAGAAGCAAACGAAAATATTAGAAAATCCTTGGAATAGTTAGGATTGATCAGCACAAGTGCCTCAGTCAATGCCCTTTTTATTTGGATGAAAGACTCCCTAGGCTCAGCAGTCCACTTTACTTCACTTCCTTTCCTGAGCATGGTTGTGATGTGTTTTAGCAACTCAGCAAAATTTGAGATGAATTTCCTCAGAAAATTAATCTTCCCCAAAAAGGCCTAAACTTCCTTCCTAGATCCGGGAAGTGATAGTGTTTGAATTGCCTCTACCCTGTTGGGATCAATCCTCACTCCCTCTGGTGATACTATACGGCCTAATAGATTCCCCTCCTTCATAGAAAAAATAGACTTCTTAGGATTTAAAGAAAAGCCAAACTTCCAGCATTTCAGGAAAACTTTCCTTAGGTGACAGCAGTGCTCCATATCAGACCTGGAGAAGACTATGATGTCGTCCAGATAGATCAATGCAAAACTTGTCTTTCTCTCCTATGAAGTCCATATCCATAGCTTGTTGAAAATTTTCTACTGTGTTCATAAGTCCAAATGGCATCTTGGCATACATGAATGTCCCCCAGGGAGTGGTGAAGGTCGTCTTCTCTCTGTCCTCGGGCATGAATGATATCTGATTATACCCAGAGAATCCATCAACCATGGATATCCTGGATGCACCAGTTACCCTCTGCAATATGTGTTCCATGTTGGGCAAGGGATAATTGTCTTTATTTGAGCTCTTGTTGAGGTTTCTGAAGTCAACACAGAGCCTAATTTCCCCACTTTTCTTCCTCACCGGGACCAAATTGGCCACCCACTCAGAATATCTCAAAGGCACAATGATTTGAGCATCTAACAATTTCTTTACTTCTCTCTCCATGACAGGCAACAACATGGGATTTATCTATCTTAACTTCTGCCTAAATGGTTTATCCTCCTCCTTCAGTGGGATCTTGTGTTCAATGGCAGACGTGTCATATGTCTTGAGGTCTTCATAAGTCCATGCGAACACATCAGAAAATTCTCTTAATAGCTCTGTATATTCGGCTCTCTATTCTTTGGTCAAGCTACTTGAAAACCTGACAAATTTAGGCTCCTCCTATGTGCCAATGTTGCACTCAGCTGAATCGGCATCTTCATTCGAAACTTCACCCTTTACTGCCACATCATTACCATCGAACAATCTTTCTAAAGGGACTATTCCCTTTGGAATGTGATTTCTAGGTAGCTGAATAATCTGGTGATTAGCAATTTTATTTAAAAATACCATAGGGCAGGGGTGACCTTCAAGGTCAGGGTCCTGATCAATGTGCAATGCAGAAAATTCGTCGACAGCCTGCAGAAAATTCTTGATTTCAAGATCGTCTTCGAATACCTTCCAATGAGTGGCATTGTCTGGTACAGTTGTCCTATATTTTATCTCAACATCATATTTTCTCTTAGACGGTAGAGGGATCCCGAATAGACTCGCCGAAACGGCTAAGGAATCGGCCAAAGAAATTTTCTCCCTTGGAATAAAAGAGATGTTGAAAGCTGAGAAGAAATTGTCAATCAAGTCCCACACCTCATTTCTGTAGCTTCTGAGCCGAGGATGCTTAGCCCGATAAGCGTTTCTGACTTGCTGAATAATCACCTCAGCATCTCTGAACACTGTTATCTCCTCTATTCCCATATCCTTTGTAGCCCTTAAACCTAGAACTAGAGCTTTGTATTCCGCCACATTATTGGTGGCTTCAAATTCTAGCTTGTATGACAGGGACATGGATTCCTGACAAGGTGACACCAACACCACTCCAGTGCCATCACCTTCTCTAGAAGAAGCCCAACTGAAAAATATCTTCCAAACAGAGGTGGTTGGAGGAGGAGTCTCATGATTAAAAGGGGTTTTCCTTCTTATTTGAAAAGGGGCTTCAGGAGAATTAGTGAACTGCAACAAACTAGATCCCAAATCAATGTCTAGTGCAAAGATAGGGTGATTGGTGGGATTCGCCTCATCACTAACAATGTAGTCCAGTTGGGCTTCTTCATACAACCTCTGGTGTTCCCTTCCAAAGAATGGAATGGTAGCATATGTGAGATCCATTTGTAATGTTCCTCCAAGTTTTTTAATCCAAGATCTTGATAGCAACATGACGAACTTGGGAGGAACATCGGCTACTACAATTTCCATGACCACACTTTTCATTGGCAGTTGAAACAAAGAAACAACCAAGTCTTTGATGAATCTGAGGCATTGCACCCTCCTTGAATCGAAAGAGTACAAATCATGGTAAGCCTTCGTCACTTCCAGTCCCAATTCTTCCATGACTACTTTGGGCATAAGGTTGTGGGAAGTCCCTGAATCCATGAGGCAATTATGCAGCACCTTATCGTGTATGTTCAAGGATATGTATAAGGGAGGGGATGAATCATCTATGTCTTATACCATGGGACCTAGGACAATTGTTGGCTTTTCATATTGAATATTTATTGAGTCTGTGGAAGGCTGGGGGGGCTTAGATTGTAGAATCTTAGAGAGGGACCTTTTGAAATCTTCATTTTTAACTATTTCTGAGAGGGGTACATGAATTCTGATCTTTTGAATCTCATTCTCAAAACTAAAAGAGGATAGGGACTTAGGAGGTTCCCTTACCTTGGAGACAAGCTCTTTGACTACTGACGAAGTATTCTGAGTTTTCTTTTCTCTAGTAGTTATCATTGCAGCTTTAGCAAGCCTTTCTTCTATGAGAGGTTGATCCTTTCTATCAAAAGTATCATCTTTCTTCTTTGACCTGAGATGGTATCTATTAGGAGCGTTGTTGACCTTTTCCCCTTTACCCAATTCATTGATTTGGACGTTCATAAGGGATTCTTCATATGCATATTGAGTCAATTGGGGAAAAGGGGAGGTGTCTTCAATGCAGTGAATTTCAGGGTCGAGCTCTTCTATCTCCTCTCCTTCCTCATGAGCAACTATGTTGTTTTGGAGAGGGGTCTAAATCCTCTGATCATATCTTTCTCTTCTCCTTTGTTCCCTTGGGGAGACATGTGGCACATTGTTACCAGGCCTCCTGAAACCTTTGTTGTCAGTATTCTGGGGATTTCTATACATGGGCTTCCCCTCTAACTACCACCTTTCCATCTTAGCTGAAAGATATTTCAGCACTTTAGTTACCTCATCCATCTGAGGAGGAAGGGGAGAGGAATGGGATGAGGAGGCTTCAGTTCTCCTCCTGGATATGTATCTGTCAGCCTTACTCCTGAGTCAGTCAATAGCCAATATATTCGACTCTACTTCTACGAATGTGTCATGTATGTGTGCCAGAGTGGTGGCTCTCCTTTCCCTCAACAGGAGGCAGAAATTGGGATCAAAAGAGCTAGAATAAGTGATCTTCACAGAGGCTTCTAAGGGATTAATCTCAGTGGGGATTTTATTGTACATTTTGTTAAATCTTTTG
Source organism: Picea glauca (assembly GCA_000966675.3). Taxonomy (NCBI): domain Eukaryota; kingdom Viridiplantae; phylum Streptophyta; class Pinopsida; order Pinales; family Pinaceae; genus Picea; species Picea glauca. Next base: position 2,810 of record JZKD02S1968356.1, on the reverse strand, counting down.
GAGAAGTCAAAAACATAAACTCCTTCTTTTCTCTTCAAAGATCCAAACTCTGTCATGTAATACATGAAGTCTTTTTTGTCTCCCCACTGTCTCAAAAAGGAATTATCCAAATCCTCAATCCCATTAACATATCCAGGAGGTAGGGCCCTAACCCATTTTCTAGCCTCACCCTTAAGTCTATGGATGAAAATCCTCATCCACACATCTGCATGCATGATGACATGATCGTCTGTAAAACTGTAAAGGCTTCAAGGTTTTCTTCTACAGTTATGTCCCCCTCGCCCATAAACTTGGGTAGTTGTTTGAGGTAGCCATCTACTGGAAGGGCATTGAGAGGCTGAGGTAGCAGAAGGGGAGCATACCCGGCGGCTATAATAGCCTCCATTCTGGTCATGGGGGGATTTTCTCCTGCCATGGGGATATTAGGTGGAGGAGAACTTGGAGGGGAAGGAACTTGAACAGGGGATATTGGAAGTAGGCTTACAGGGGTGAGGGAAGTGAAAAGGGTTTCTTCCTCTAGTCCAAAACCAGGAGGAGACAACTTGGCAAGAACACTTTTGAAATTCAGGAAACGAGAGGCTTCAGAAAATGGTCTGTTGCAAAGATGAGGAGAAGAAAAATGAGTTTCTACAGAAGGAGACGAAAAATTACTTGGTTTAGTGGTGGAAGTTTCTCCTTGGAGGTCCTTCCCTCTTCTAAAACTCGCTTGCGGCTCAGCTTCAAGCGTAGCTAGAGGCAGTTGTGGATGGGACCGCGTGTGTCTACCTCTAAAAGCCACAATTAAAACGATAGGTTCACCATAGTGGAGTTGTCACGATGGAGTCACCAAGTGCACAGTAGCAATCTTCAAAGGCTCTAATGCCTGATGCACCTTCAGAATCAAAGTCTCAATGTCTTTCAATCTCAGGGAAAGTTTTCAATTTCGTCCCCGGCAACAATGCCAGAAATGTTAACGTCGGAAGTCACTCCTGGATTGCAACAGGAGCAGAGCCCGACACCCATCAATTTTATGTCACAATTTGTTTGTAGAGGTTGATCAAATGGAAAGAAACTCAGAACCATATCGTTCTAACTCAGAAAACTGGTTTGGAACAGCAGTGACATGTGAGGTCTTGACCCAATTTAAGCCAGTAATAATGATAGTGGTGATCAAGTGGAGGGAAAGAGAGGGGAAATAAAGTCTGATTTGGACATCTCGTCTTCTAGAAGCCTTTACAAAAGAGGAAAAGTCTCGGATATGAGATCCTCTCAGAGCCGAATAAAGTTAAAAATGAACCTAAAAAAGATTGCAGAACTGATATAATCAAACCTACATTATATAGCTATGCAACACCCGACTGGATCATCCATGCCCGGGCTTTCAGATTCATAGGAAAAAGGAAAAGAAGAAGTTGGCTACCATTAAATAAGAAGTCTCAAATGTTCATCTATAACCACATAATCAGAGGCTAAATTAAAGCTTTACAATTGGAAGTTGTGCTCTACCATCGATCCCCTCAAAAATACCAAAAAACTAAGTAAATATACCCCTCTACATTCTCCCAATAGAGGCGTCTTAGAACTTCCAGGGCATGGCGTCTCTTCAGTCAAATCTGGCTTGAACTCCTTTGTTAGACGTCACCTTAACTTTGCATGGCCTTTGCAGGGGGGGTAGCTAAAACATTAAAAGGATAAAATAGCATGTGCAGACTCCTCTGGTCAGATGAGGACTTGGCATGGCTTCTTTGAAAAAAAAACCAGCATACAGGACCATCCCGGTAGCCAAAATGTTGAAATGGATTGATCATGTGCCACACATCCCATTGGATAGATGGCTTAGATCAATACTTAAATGTGGGACCGCCTCTAGCCTATACCCTTTCAGTGTTTTGGGCTTTGGGGTTTTGAAATGCAGTGGAAGGATGAGACCCTCTATTCTCTCGAAGTCCCGGTAGCCGAAATGCCGAAATGGCTTGATTGTTTCATGATTTTGGCCATAGGAGATGAGCTCAGGCACTTGACCACGTGCAACTTTGTGGCCCAAACTTACTCGATGGTCGTCAATCTATCCCATCTGTGGATCCTCACCATTGAAAGACAAAGTGCCCGCTTGCTTGATTTTAAGCCTGAAATGGGCTTCTTCTGTGAGCTGCTCTCGGCTCTCATGGATGCGGCCTTTGAATAAAACACACTCGAACTGTTTTCAAACCCCACTTCTATGCATTTACACCAGGGGCCCGAAACTAGAAGAAAACACCATCTTGCAAGAATTTGCGCTAACACTCCCCATTGATTCTCATCGATCTATATTACTGCAATTTCATTTTTCTTCCATGATGCATACAATCCAAGGATTTTATGACCATATTCAATCACAAGAAAAAATCACTACAACCACTCTCATACCTGCTTTTCTTTTTCACAGATGAAGGACTTGTATCAGGTTTCTTAGGAGTATTGATTTCTTCCTTGTTGTATCCAATACCATATTTGTCATTTGGTGATCTCTGACTATCCAAGAGCTTATCCAGGGCCATGGAGCTATTTAGGAACTTGCTTTGGGTTTTTGAATTCTCAACCTTCAAAACTTATGCTTCCAGCTTATGACATGATTCTTCTCCTACTTCTTCCATGGGATAAATGTTAACTGAACATTCTTTTATTGTATCTGAATCTTCTTCTTTACTTGCAGGGGAGGATTCAATGTCAAAATTATTGTCTTTCATTATGATTTTGGCCACCACTTGTCCTGAGTTTATAGACTTTATCTTACAGTCTTTGGAATTGACCACTGCTTTACATCCTCTATCACATATTTGATTTACAATGAG
>JZKD02S1968334.1:12228-32416 GCA_000966675.3 Picea glauca | reverse complement strand
ATGTGGGGGTGCACGAACTCTCGATGCCTAAAACCCCGAAACACCGAAAAGATTTGCGTCGTTGATCTAAGGAGGGGATCTGACCATTGGATTCCTTGCTTGGAATGGACATGGGGGCATGAATACGTACAACGTGCCAGTGAGTTGAGAAGACAGGTGAGACTGGTGGGACTCGATGACATCACCGAAGGTGACATGGACCCTCTTGAACGTACCACGTGCCACGGTGATGAAGGGCGACAACTCTGTTGTGGGCCCGGAGAATAAAGTAATTCACGATTTCGAGGATTCATGAGATAAGATCACAGGAGATCGACATTGAAACTCGTGAAGTTGAAAGTAGCGAGAACGCGAGGAGAAAAGTCAACATCGCTTCTCGGGGTTTCGTGAAAGGGAGGTGCCAGGGTTGGATGCCACAACTCGCGAAGGTGCGAGTAGCGAAGGAGTGATATCACTTAGCCCTAGACTATGGTCATGCATAGCATATGCTAGCGAGGAGGGAGCCATACCCGCATCGCATGGAATTTGCAGAGCCGAACAAGAGCTCAGAAAACTTATTTGAATCGAAACGTCTTTTTTTCTTGTTCGTATTGGCTTATAAATGTTGTGGATTGTTTGTGAAGTTTTAATGGCCTGAAAAACTTCTAATTGAATTGCACAGTGCGTGTGCAGAGTTCAATGAGAGTCAGAATTCCAATTAACCAACGTCGAGTATGGAGTGGGAAAAAGTGCAGATTGCCCCCGAAACAGAGGACAAACGAGAAGGAAAGGATGTCAATGTGGAAGTGGAAGGATCTAAATCTAATGGGCATGGAAAAGAGATGGATAAGGAAGAACATATGATGAAACTCATCAAAAGATTGCAGAAATATGCCCAGGCTCACCTAGATGATAGCCGAAAGCTCATGAAAATCATGGATCAGCAGGGTGAATTCAACTTAAAAATGTTGAAGAGCCTAGAAAGAATAGAAAAGAAATTGGAAAAAGAGAGTGACACAAGCAGATCAAGAAGTGTCAAAACCCCTGAGAGGAGAAGAAGATCAAGGAGTGGTAATAGACATTACCATCTCTCCCCTAAGAATTTTGGCAAGGAAACATACAATAGTTCAAGCTCATCTCCTACCATAAAACACTGAAAATCTGGAAAAGATGAATTGAAAGGGGAGATGAACAAGATTAAGCCTCCAACATTCGATGGAGAACATAAGAAGGAGGAATATGCCGATACATGGTTTCTTGGCATGAGGAAATAATTCCAACTACAGAATTATTCCACCCATGCAGAAGGAAGAATTGCAATGTATCAATTGAAAGGAAAAGCATCCATGTGGTGGGATCAGTTTGTGCAGGTACAACACATCAGAGAGAAAGAGGTCACTTCGAAGGAGTTTAAGAGGTATTTCAAGAAGAAATACCTGACTAAAAGGTATTATGACAAAAAGATGGAGTTCTTCGAACTCAAGTTGGGCAGCATGACCATTGATGAGTATGAACGAAGTTTTCTGGAACTACTGAAGTATGTTCCTTTCATCAAAGACGAGGTTGTCAAAATTCAGAGGTATCTGAGTGGACTGCCACCTTCCATTGGTGACAAGATTCAGTATGATGATCCTAAGACCATGGAAGAAACCATAAGAAGAGAGAAATTCCTATACGAACAGCAAAGAGAAAAGCCTACCTTTCAGAAGGCTTGGGATGACCAGAAGAGGTTTAAGAAAGAACAGAGGCAGAAGGGAAACATGCCTCCCTTTTTCAGAAATAGTCTTCAGAGACAACCATCATTTAGAGAGTCTAGAATGATTGAAGAGGGAGCACAAAGACAGAGACAGACGCCCATTCAGTGTTGTGGCTGTCAAGGAAACCACAAGTACAAATATTGTCCCCATAAAAATGGTAAAGCGAGGATTGTTCATACTGTTCAGCAAGCTGAAACAGTGGAAGATATGGGCAGCAAAATGTCGAGGATCTATGCAGCCCTAGACAACAAGCAAGAAAATTTTCAATCGCACATGATTGAAGTGGAAGGTATGATTAACAACCGACCACTTGTTATTTTAATTGATTCAGGGGCTAGCCATAGTTATGTAGATCCTAGAGTGGTATATAGTTTTCATCTAATGAGAAGAAAACATGAGAAGTCTTGGTTAGTGCAGTTAGCCATAGGGACCAAGAGGAAGGTCATTGAAATGGTTACGTCCTGTTCAGTAGACATGAAAGGAACGGACACTAAGGCTAAATTGAACATTCTGCCTTTAGGCTCATATGATTGCTTAATTGGGATGGACTGGTTGGACCAACACCATGCCCTTCTGGACTGTCGTAACAAGATATTTACATGTCTGGATGAAGAGGGAAATCAGGTAACAGTCCAAGGAATTCCCGGAGTCGTGGCTATTAAGGAAATCTCAGCCATGTAGTTGAAGAAATGTTACCGGAAGGGCTATCAATTATTTGTAGCTCAGGTGGAAGAAGCATTCTGAGATGTAGTCTCGAATCTAGAAGACCATGAGGTATTCAAAGGGTTTAAGGACGTATTTCAAGAGGTACCTGGACTAACTCCGAAGAGGGACATCGATTTTTCTATAAATTTGATGCCGGGAGTAGCTCCAGTTTCAAAGGCTCCTTATAGAATGAGTACGCCAGAGCTGAAAGAGTAGCAATTGCAGCTCAAAGAGCTACTAAAGAAGGGATACGTTCACCCCAGCGTGTCACCGTGGGGAGCCCTAGTCCTATTCGTGAAGAAGAAAGATGTGACGCTGAGACTGTGCATTGATTTTTGGCAGTTGAATAAGGTAACTGTCAAGAACAAGTATCCTCTGCCAAGGATCGATGATATTTTTGATCAGTTGAAGGATGCGAAAATATTTTCAAAAATAGATCTCAGATTTGGATATCACCAAGTGAGAATAAATGATGAGGACATCAGGAAGACCTCCTTTAGAACAAGGTACGGTCATTATGAGTTCACAGTGGTGTCGTTTGGACTGACAAATGCACCTGTTGTTTTCATGTGTTTAATGAATGGAGTGTTTAGAAATTATTTGGTCAAGTTTGTCATAGTCTTCCTGAATGATATCCTGGTGTATTCCAAGATAGACGAAGAACATGAGCAACACCTAAGAATGGTGATGCAGGTGTTGAGAGAACACCAATTGTATGAAAAACTAAGCAAGTGCTCATTTTATCAAAGGCAGATTCATTACTTGGGACACATTATATCTGAAGAAGGGATCATTGTGGATCCTGAAAAGGTAGAGGCCATTTGAGAATGGCCAGTGCCAAGGAATGTGGCAGAAGTTAGATATTTTATGGGTCTGGAAGGCTACTACAGAAGGTTTATAGTCAGATTCTCAAAGATAGCTCACCCTATCACTTCCTTGCAAAGGAAGGAGAAGAAGTTTTAGTGGACTGAAGAGTGTGAGAGTAGTTTCCATCGATTGAAGCAGTTTCTAACCAGTGCTCCAATCCTGAAGATTGCAGATCCAAATAAGGATTACGTAGTGTGCACTAATGCGTGTAAGGAGGGGCTGGGAGGAGTTCTCAGCCAAGAGGGATTTGTAATTTGTTATGAGTCTCGAAAGCTGAAAGAGCATGAAAGTAATTATGCCACTCATGATTTAGAGCTAGCGGAAATCATCCACGCCTTGAGGAAATGGAGACATTACCTCATGGGCAAAAGATTCGAGTTGAGAACATACCATAACGGTCTGAAGTATTTATTTGATAAACCAACTTTAAATTCCAATAAAATCAGATGGCTAGAGTTTTTGTGTGAATATGACTTTGATATCAAGCATATCAAAGGGAAGGAAAATAAGGTGGCTAATGCACTCAGCAGAAAAGTGCACGAATTACATGCTACAACCATTAGCATGTATCGGTCTGAGATGAAAGACAAAATTTTGGAAGTTGCAAATATTGATTTGCAGTACAGAGGTCTTGTAGCAAAGCTACAACAGCGTGAGACACCACAGACCAAGGAAAGTTACACCTTGGGAACTGATGGTTTACTTCTGTATAAAAACAGAGTGTATGTACCCAATGTCCGAGAATTAAAGATGGAAATTCTAAAGTAGATGCATAACGTGGCTTATGTTGGACATCCTGGATATCAGAAGATTGTGGCAGCAGTCAAAAGCCATTATTTTTGGCTGAGTCTGAAGAAGGAAATCGTTGAATACATCACCAAATGTATGGAGTGCTAGAAGGTTAAGGCTAAGCATAGGCACCCAGCAGGGTTGCTGCAGCCTTTACCCATTCCTGAATGGAAATGGGACGTGGAAAAAATGGATTTTATCACAGGATTTCCCAGAACAAGCAAGCAACATGATTCAATAATGGTGGTGGTGGACAAGCTTACTAAAGCCGCCCATTTCATTCCACTGAAAACCACTCATAGGGCAGCAGATGTTGCTGATATATTCTTAAAAGAAGTGGCATGATTGCATAGAATTCCTAAGACAATTGTGTCTGATAGGGACCTGAAATTCACTTCAAATTTCTGGAAAGGATTGTTCAAAGGATTCAGAACGAATCTAAACTTTAGTACAACGTATCATCCTGAGTCTGATGGTCAGACAGAAAGGGTGAACAGAGTAATAGAAGACATACTGAGAATGTATGTGATGGATAAACCATCATGGTGGGAAGACTACCTGCATTTGGTAGAATTTTCCTACAATAATGGGTATCATGCATCATTGAAGATGAGCCCATTCGAAGCACTTTATGGAAGAAAGTGAAACACTCCAGTGAGCTGGGATAACCCAATTGATAGAGTAGTCGTTGGGCCTAAACTGCTCAAAGAGATGGAAGATCAAATGATAAAAATTAAACAAAATCTAAAAGCTACCCAGGACAGGCAGAAAAGTTACGCTGATAGTAACAGAACCCATAGAGAATTCAAAGTGGGTGACCATGTTTTCCTGAAAGTGAAAACTAACAGAAGTTCCCTGAGGTTGGGAAGTTGCGCTAAATTGGCAGCAAGATTTTGTGGGCCATTTGAGATCCTGGAAAGGATTGGGCCAGTTGCATACATGCTTTCATTACCTGCATCTATGATTGTACATAATGTGTTTCATGTTTCACTACTTAAGAAATATGTACCTGATGCTAATCATGTTATCAATTGGAATGTGGTTTAGGTGGAACCAGAAGGTGTCCTGCAAGTGCATCATGTGTGCATATTGGATAGGAAAAGAAAATAGCTCCAGAATCGAGCCATAGAGCTTGTAAAGGTCCAGTGGACCTAGTACAATATTGAGGATGCAACATGGGAGCATGAAGAGGTTATGCGGGCAGAGTACCCACATATTTTTGAAAATTTTGAAAGGCTTGCAGAGACAGTGTAAGTTGCACTGAGGACAGTGAAAAAATAAGGGGAGGGGGATTGTAGTGTCCCCAAGGCCAAGCCCCATTGCAAACCATGTTCTGAAAGAAATTGTAATTATGTTTTATAGACTGGTGAGCCAAGTTTTTATAAGCTGGTGGCTTATGTGTTTGTTAGGCCAGGGAGCCTAAGGTTTGGAGGCCAAGGGCCTGATTTTGTACTTGTATGTATGCAAAACATTTAATAAAATTGTAAACACCGCCAGGTGCAGACCGACCACGATGAATGAGTGAAGGGGGACTGAGCTTCCATAGAGAAGGCAAGGGATTAGGGGCTGGAAGGTGGGAAAGGGGCTAAGTGTTGAGCCTAGGGGCTAAGCCTAGGGGGCTTAAGCCTAGGAATAATATTTTAATATTATTCCAAAAAGACATGTACATTTTATGTTTTATCCTAAGTTTTTGGCAAGGGGAGGATGTACAAGGGTGATGCATGTTGGTGGAACACATGCAGTTCCATGGATGACAAGTGTCAACCCTGGAACATTCGAATAAAATGGCCAGGGTAAGCCGTGAGAAGGTTCCTCCTCCATTCTACCCGATTGCCTAAATGTGTACGGAGCCCTGGATAGTACGACCAACCTGACCCCTACAAAGAAATCCTCGTGCATTCCTGAGAGTCGAAAGTCCCATGTTGTCTTTGATAATCCATGTGCATCCTCAGTCCGACTGATCGAACCCGTGCGTGGAGGCTCTGTCCCGAAGTCGTGACCCTGAACCATTCTGCCATTGTTGAACCAGTTGGAAAGCCTGTGTTTGGCTCTGTAAATCTGTGTACACCTCTATTCTGTGAGCTGAGAAGCCTGTGTTTATTTCGAAAGAGCCGGTTTCACCTCCGTTTTGAGTCGTGGAGTCTGTGTTGACCCCTGCGGGAATTACTCATCATGCATTCCCATGAACCATCACTATGAGGCTTTGATCCATTGTTGAGCCTATTTGAGAGGTTGTGTTTGTATTCCCAGTTGGCTAAGGTGACCATGCATAGCTGGACTGTGCATGGCTTGATGGCCAGCGCGAGTTGTGATTGAGTCTGTGTGTGATCTCTCTAGGTGAGAGAGGTGGTTGTTATTGGAAGAGGTTTCTTCTAGAGAGTGTCCAACACCAGCTTCGGGCTCTGAGACTTCCTGATCTGGCCTGTTGCCGATACCCAGAGAGGGAGGTTAGCACTGATGGATTGTGCTTGTGAAGGTGTATACTCCCGGGCGGAATAGGCATGTGGGGAATGAGAGTCTGGTAGTAGTGGGCATAAGATGGCATCTTGGGAAGAATCCTTCTAGATTTTCTATGTTGTTTTCCCTGTAACCTCATCCTGGCCTAGGATTCCTTGCCTTGGGGTGGAGCTTAGTCCCAGCTCGGGGGTGACCCACTGCTGAGATGATGAGCAGTGCGGTCTAAGGTTGGGAGGTTCATGGAAGGCCTACACTTGGTTGATGAATTCTACCACTCTTAAAATATAAGTATCTGATTATTCTTTAATCATTTTTTGCATGACTCTGTTTCTTATGTTATCATGATTTCCGTTGTGTATATGAATTAATATGAAACGCTATTGATTGCTAAATTATAGCAGTAAATAATATGTTTTACTCTGAGCTTAAATGTGTTTATTTGTTTAAATGCATGTGGATTATGTAATACCTGTATGAGTTATGTACAAAGTGGTGTTATAGGTTTCTTTTAAGAGAATTTAAGCGTTGGTAGCCAGAAAAGGTGCACTACAAATGTGAGCTAGTATTCTATGCCAAAGTTCACAAGGACTTTCAGTAGAGTGAATTAAGGCTACATATGAGTGACCTTTTAACTTGTACAAACTTCCTTCTTATGTACCAATAACAACTGCATATTCTATATTTTTTCCTTTAGGCCACATAAGAACTTCACCATCTATGAATGCAACCCTAAAACCTTTCTTATCTAGGGCTGAGATAGAAAGTAATTTCTTTGTCAGACCTGGTACACAGAGTACATCCTTCATTCTCATCAGAGTTCCTGACTCCAGTTTGTAGGTGGATTGTCCCATTCCTTTGATAGGGTACTGATAATCATCTCCAAGAGAAAATTTCTAGGGGAATTCCTTTTCTATAAGGCTAGAGATAATGTTTCTCTGACCTATCATGTGCTTAGAGGCACCACTGTCTATGATTCAAGTATCCTCTCTGGGTATCACAGATCCTGAGAGGGATGAAAACAAAACATAATCTTCAATTTCTTCTTTAATCAACTCCTTGGGTGGCTCATCATCTTCAATTGTATGGGAATGATGTGTTTTGTTATTTCTCTTTTTGTATTCTTCCTTTATGGTAGGAGAGTTCTTAGCAATGTGTCCCATCTTATCACAATGATAACATTGATAACAAGAGAAGTATTTTCCATTTCTTTGACCCTTATGATATTTATGGAATCTCTTTGGAGGGTGAGATTCTTTATGAAATTTTTTCTCCTTTTGGAAATGAGACCTTTTATTTCCTCCTTTAGCATGAGCAACTAGGTCTTGTTCTTCATCCCTTAATAGTACGACTTCTCAGTTGGCCACTCTTGCTTATTATTGAACACATTCTTCCCATAGACTATCAAATTGGAGTTTCTCTTTTCTTGCATAGATATTTTGGATGAAGGCATCCCAAGGTATTGTGAGACCATTAAGAGTTGCCATGATGAGTTCATCTTCATCCAAGTTGTATCCAATTTCTTCTAATTGTTCTTTGAATTAATAAACCCTAGAGAAATAGTCTTGAACTATTTCTCCTTTCTGCATCTTTGTATTCTTGAGTTGGGTTCTCAAGTTCATATTTTAGTTGATGTTCTTTCCTTCATACATTCTGATTAGGGCATCAAACATCATTTTTGGATTATTCTTAGAATACACTTGAATGATCAAGTGGTATTTAATGGAATATGCAATTATCCTTTTGGCCCTAATCATATCCTTCTTGTATTTCTCTTTGGATGCTTGTTATTCGGGTTCTGGGACATTTTATTTTATGAATTTTTCAAGGTCATTCTCTTCAAGAATGATTCCAATTCTGTATTTCCAGGCACGTAAATTTTCCACATCTTCTAACTTGTCAAGAAGCTTGGTGCTTGCAGACATCTTGACATGGAGCTAAGAAAATGACCAAAAAATGAATCTGAACTTACCAAGAGATGCGTTGGGCTGGGCGAATTGGCTTGATTTGACTGTTTTAGAAAATTCCAAGTTTTACCCTTTGAAAATTGAACTACGCAAATATGGACTGGTACTAGTTTTGGTTTCCTAGTCTTCTGGTACCAGTCAAAACTAGGGTTTGACTTTCAAAGAATCTAGCCACTGAAAAGGTGCGCTTAAGATGCCAAAAGATGCACTAGGGTAGGACACACTTTCCTAGATGGTTTTTGGTCAGAAATTCTTCTTCAGTAAAAATCCCTAATTTCCTTGTACGACAATAGTGACATTTTTAGATACATAGTGAAAAGTTCTCTATTCATTCAAGCTCTGATACCATGTTAATATTAATGTTGTTATTAGGTTATTTTCAATTTACTAGAGCATTCATGCATTTCCAAAGCAACAACATAAAGAGGATCATTGAAAGAGACACAATCACAAGGTACACAACATTTTATCCTGGGAAATCCTCATGGGGGAGAAAACCCAACAAAAACTTCCTCAATAAAATATTTCCAATACAATGCCAATACCAAGACCAAACCACCAAGAATATACTAGGACTGAGCATGCACCTCTCTTCTCCTTCCTCTTGCAACTGCAACTTCCTTCAAAATATGCACACTAGAAGAGTGAGTGAGTGAATGAACAAATACTAGTTGAGGAGGTGCTAGGTTTATGTATCTTCACTTAGTAGGGCCTACTTCTTCCAAGAGTGGTTAAAACCACTTTATAAACCCTAGGGTAAGAATTTACAAATACCACCATATAAATATGGTTTGACCAATCCACAAAAGGGGATTTTATATATAATATAATGACTCAATTATAATGAGAATATTCTTTGAAGTTATAATATTTAAATAGAATGTCCTTCTCGGGTATCATTAGCACAACCAGGAAACCAGGAGGGCATACAGGAGTCTACCCTAACATGCAGTTGTAGCAATTGAAAGGCCCAAGTCAACAACTCAAAATAGGATATTTAAAGCCCCAACCATTTACACCCCACACCAACAAGTGGAGGGATCTATGCAGAATGTGTGGGTAGGCCTTTCAACCAATCAACAACCCAAATCATTCCATGGTTGAATGGGCCCATCACAGTAGTAGAAGTCCTCAGAGAGCCATCTAAAGTGGCCCATATTAAGGCTCAATAAGACGAAAGGAACGCACCCCACCAAACACCAACGTGTCATATTTGGGGTAAAAATCTATTTTTACCCCATTAAAATGAATAAAAATTGGTTGAGAAGTTGAAATTCGTTAAGATGTCAGGCACGTGTCAGGATTATGACAAGCTGAAATTGATTTTCAAGAAGCAGTATTGGCCCGAGCAAGCAGTTTTCCCTTAAGTCAGAGAAACTATAAATCAACATAAATAACTCATTTGTGGGGTCGATATTTTGGGGGATTGAAGAGTATCTTATACCTGAGTTGTCTAATAAAAAAAACCCTCGAAAAAAAAAACCAATTTTCAGGGCTATAGGCTACAAGAGATTCATCCCTTGCATTATTTTTTAGTCTGTGCTTATTTTTTGTGTATGTGCTCTTTGTAAAATCCATCCCTCTCATTTCATGGCTTATTGTATTATATCCCCATTAATAAAATCTCGAGCAACAAGTTTGATGGCATGTACAACATTATTGCATGTTATTTAGCTTATGATGTTGAAGTGATTTCCTCTGAATGTATGANGGCAAGGAATTAGGGGCTGGAAGGTGGGAAAGGGGCTAAGTGTTGAGCCTAGGGGCTAAGCCTAGGGGGCTTAAGCCTGGGAATAATATTTTAATATTATTCCAAAAAGACATGTACATTTTATGTTTTATCCTGAGTTTTTGGCAAGGGGAGGATGTACAAGGGTGATGCATGTTGGTGGAACGCATGCAGTTCCATGGATGACAAGTGTCAACCCTGGCACATTCGAATAAAATGGCCAGGGTAAGCCATGAGAAGGTTCCTCCTCCATTCTACCCGATTGCCTAAATGCGTACGGAGCCCTGGATAGTACGACCAACCCGGCCCCTACAAAGAAATCCTCGTGCATTCCTGAGAGTCGAAAATCCCATGTTGTCTTTGATAATCCGTGTGCATCCTCAGTCCGACTGATCGAATCCGTGCGTGGAGGCTCTGTCCCGAAGCCGTGACCCTGAACCATTCTGCCATTGTTGAACCAGTTGGAAAGCTTGTGTTTGGCTCTGTAAATATGTGTACACCTCTATTCTGTGAGCTGAGAAGCCTGTGTTTGTTTCTAAAGAGCCGTTTTCACCTCCGTTCTGAGCCGTGGAGTCTGTGTTGACCCCTGCGGGAATTACTCATCATGCATTCCCGTGAACCATCACTATGAGGCTTTGATCCATTGTTGAGCCTATTTGAGAGGTTGTGTTTGTATTCCCAGTTGGCTAAGGTGACCATGCATAGTTGGACTGTGCATGGCTTGATGGCCAGCGCGAGTTGTGATTGAGTCTGTGTGTGATCTCTCTAGGTGAGAGAGGTGGTTGTTATTGGAAGAGGTTTCTTCTAGAGAGTGTCCAGCACTAGCTTCGGGCTCTGAGACTTCCTGATCTGGCCTGTTTCCGAGACCCAGAGAGGGAGGTTAGCACTGATGGATTGTGCTTGTGAAGGTGTATACTCCCGGGCGGAACAGGCATGTGGGGAATGAGAGTCTGGTAGTAGTGGGCATAAGATGGCATCTTGGGAAGAATCCTTCCAGATTTTCTATGTTGTTTTCCCTGTAAACCTCATCCTGGCCTAGGATTCCTTGCCTTGGGGTGGAGCTTAGTCCCAGCTCGGGGGTGACCCACTGCTGAGATGATGAGCAGTGTGGTCTAAGGTTGGGAGGTTCATGGAAGGCCTACACTTGGTTGGTGAATTCTACCACTCTTAAAATATAAGTATCTGATTATTCTTTAATCATTTTTTGCATGACTCTATTTCTTATGTTATCATGATTTCCGTTGTGTATATGAATTAATATGAAACGCTATTGATTGCTAAATTATAGCAGTAAATAATATGTTTTACTCTGAGCTTAAATGTGTTTATTTGTTTAAATGCATGTGGATTATGTAATACCTGTATGAGTTATGTACAAAGTGGTGTTATAGGTTTCTTTTAAGAGAATTTAAGCGTTGGTAGCCAGAAAAGGTGCACTACAAATGTGAGCTAGTATTCTATGCCAAAGTTCACAAGGACTTTCAGTAGAGTGAATTAAGGCTACATATGAGTGACCTTTTAACTTGTACAAACTTCCTTCTTATGTACCAATAACAACTGCATATTCTATATTTTTTCCTTTAGGCCACATAAGAACTTCACCATCTATGAATGCAACCCTAAAACCTTTCTTATCTAGGGCTGAGATAGAAAGTAATTTCTTTGTCAGACCTGGTACACAGAGTACATCCTTCATTCTCATCAGAGTTCCTGACTCCAGTTTGTAGGTGGATTGTCCCATTCCTTTGATAGGGTACTGATAATCATCTCCAAGAGAAAATTTCTAGGGGAATTCCTTTTCTATAAGGCTAGAGATAATGTTTCTCTGACCTATCATGTGCTTAGAGGCACCACTGTCTATGATTCAAGTATCCTCTCTGGGTATCACAGATCCTGAGAGGGATGAAAACAAAACATAATCTTCAATTTCTTCTTTAATCAACTCCTTGGGTGGCTCATCATCTTCAATTGTATGGGAATGATGTGTTTTGTTATTTCTCTTTTTGTATTCTTCCTTTATGGTAGGAGAGTTCTTAGCAATGTGTCCCATCTTATCACAATGATAACATTGATAACAAGAGAAGTATTTTCCATTTCTTTGACCCTTATGATATTTATGGAATCTCTTTGGAGGGTGAGATTCTTTATGAAATTTTTTCTCCTTTTGGAAATGAGACCTTTTATTTCCTCCTTTAGCATGAGCAACTAGGTCTTGTTCTTCATCCCTTAATAGTACGACTTCTCAGTTGGCCACTCTTGCTTATTATTGAACACATTCTTCCCATAGACTATCAAATTGGAGTTTCTCTTTTCTTGCATAGATATTTTGGATGAAGGCATCCCAAGGTATTGTGAGACCATTAAGAGTTGCCATGATGAGTTCATCTTCATCCAAGTTGTATCCAATTTCTTCTAATTGTTCTTTGAATTAATAAACCCTAGAGAAATAGTCTTGAACTATTTCTCCTTTCTGCATCTTTGTATTCTTGAGTTGGGTTCTCAAGTTCATATTTTAGTTGATGTTCTTTCCTTCATACATTCTGATTAGGGCATCAAACATCATTTTTGGATTATTCTTAGAATACACTTGAATGATCAAGTGGTATTTAATGGAATATGCAATTATCCTTTTGGCCCTAATCATATCCTTCTTGTATTTCTCTTTGGATGCTTGTTATTCGGGTTCTGGGACATTTTATTTTATGAATTTTTCAAGGTCATTCTCTTCAAGAATGATTCCAATTCTGTATTTCCAGGCACGTAAATTTTCCACATCTTCTAACTTGTCAAGAAGCTTGGTGCTTGCAGACATCTTGACATGGAGCTAAGAAAATGACCAAAAAATGAATCTGAACTTACCAAGAGATGCGTTGGGCTGGGCGAATTGGCTTGATTTGACTGTTTTAGAAAATTCCAAGTTTTACCCTTTGAAAATTGAACTACGCAAATATGGACTGGTACTAGTTTTGGTTTCCTAGTCTTCTGGTACCAGTCAAAACTAGGGTTTGACTTTCAAAGAATCTAGCCACTGAAAAGGTGCGCTTAAGATGCCAAAAGATGCACTAGGGTAGGACACACTTTCCTAGATGGTTTTTGGTCAGAAATTCTTCTTCAGTAAAAATCCCTAATTTCCTTGTACGACAATAGTGACATTTTTAGATACATAGTGAAAAGTTCTCTATTCATTCAAGCTCTGATACCATGTTAATATTAATGTTGTTATTAGGTTATTTTCAATTTACTAGAGCATTCATGCATTTCCAAAGCAACAACATAAAGAGGATCATTGAAAGAGACACAATCACAAGGTACACAACATTTTATCCTGGGAAATCCTCATGGGGGAGAAAACCCAACAAAAACTTCCTCAATAAAATATTTCCAATACAATGCCAATACCAAGACCAAACCACCAAGAATATACTAGGACTGAGCATGCACCTCTCTTCTCCTTCCTCTTGCAACTGCAACTTCCTTCAAAATATGCACACTAGAAGAGTGAGTGAGTGAATGAACAAATACTAGTTGAGGAGGTGCTAGGTTTATGTATCTTCACTTAGTAGGGCCTACTTCTTCCAAGAGTGGTTAAAACCACTTTATAAACCCTAGGGTAAGAATTTACAAATACCACCATATAAATATGGTTTGACCAATCCACAAAAGGGGATTTTATATATAATATAATGACTCAATTATAATGAGAATATTCTTTGAAGTTATAATATTTAAATAGAATGTCCTTCTCGGGTATCATTAGCACAACCAGGAAACCAGGAGGGCATACAGGAGTCTACCCTAACATGCAGTTGTAGCAATTGAAAGGCCCAAGTCAACAACTCAAAATAGGATATTTAAAGCCCCAACCATTTACACCCCACACCAACAAGTGGAGGGATCTATGCAGAATGTGTGGGTAGGCCTTTCAACCAATCAACAACCCAAATCATTCCATGGTTGAATGGGCCCATCACAGTAGTAGAAGTCCTCAGAGAGCCATCTAAAGTGGCCCATATTAAGGCTCAATAAGACGAAAGGAACGCACCCCACCAAACACCAACGTGTCATATTTGGGGTAAAAATCTATTTTTACCCCATTAAAATGAATAAAAATTGGTTGAGAAGTTGAAATTCGTTAAGATGTCAGGCACGTGTCAGGATTATGACAAGCTGAAATTGATTTTCAAGAAGCAGTATTGGCCCGAGCAAGCAGTTTTCCCTTAAGTCAGAGAAACTATAAATCAACATAAATAACTCATTTGTGGGGTCGATATTTTGGGGGATTGAAGAGTATCTTATACCTGAGTTGTCTAATAAAAAAAACCCTCGAAAAAAAAAACCAATTTTCAGGGCTATAGGCTACAAGAGATTCATCCCTTGCATTATTTTTTAGTCTGTGCTTATTTTTTGTGTATGTGCTCTTTGTAAAATCCATCCCTCTCATTTCATGGCTTATTGTATTATATCCCCATTAATAAAATCTCGAGCAACAAGTTTGATGGCATGTACAACATTATTGCATGTTATTTAGCTTATGATGTTGAAGTGATTTCCTCTGAATGTATGACCACTTCGTGCCATTTTTTCATGTGTTTAATGATGTGCAGAGGGTACCTCCTTGGATTTAAGTATATGAAAATGTTTATTGTTTGATGAATATTTTAACAATCTCATATATTTGTCAATATTGATGAATTCTTAATTTCTCAACACGTTATTTTGTCCATAGGCTATGAGATTCACCTTAAAGTCGTATCACATGTCTATCTTGTATTTCTTATAAATCTTTTCCATCTTAAATTTAAATCAAATTGTCTAAAGCACTCATGGACATATGCCTCTTCGCACTGAATGTCTTGGTAGAGAGAGAGAGAGAGAGAGAGAGAGAGATTTTCCCAAAATTTTGCATAATTTATGTTGTAAATCAACATGGATTTAACATCCATTCTGGGTTTTAGCCACTGGGGTGACTTGACATAGTTACATTATAGACTGGAACATATTGGGGGGGAACATATGATATGGCGCCATTTCCAGGGAACATAATTTGAAAATATCTTTCCCTAGGGATACAACATTGCAGATATGATATTCTGAGGTGAACGAGTTTCAGATACCTGGATGTTAAGTTATTTACCCTAGAGACTCCATAGGAATAAGATATTGCATCTAATAGAATACATACCAGAAGAAATTCAGATAACGAGTGTGCTCTAGTATAATCAGACCCCTAGATACTTGTGACCTAAAGAAATCTCAAAGAACTTCAGAGATCCTCGCCTCCAGGTAACCCTAATTTGGGAGCTTCACATTCTGCTATTCATGTAGGTAGTAAATCTTTGGAGCTTGTTGATATATATTTTGATTCTATTTCTGCTACTAAGCTACCTCCTTAACCCTTAATAGATCTATATAATTCTCCTTTAGGATTCTGTCAAGAAGTGAGCTCCTCCTTTAATCCCTTTCTGAAAAACCCTATTATCCCTCCATCTGTTGAAGTCCATAGCATTATCTTGTAGAACCTCATGGATTATTTAGGAGGAGGAAGATCTAGGGGAAATAAACCCCCCCCAACCTTTAAACACATGGTTCATGGCTCGATTCAACCCTCTAAATATGCCTTCTCACGTCCATGACCTACCGGAAAATACTTGAATATATTACCTAAATACAATGGTGAACCAACCCTTTCTGTTGAAGAACACCTAGTTGTTGATTAAGGTTGGTTGTCATTGATGTCAACCCTTGAAGAAAGCCCCGTAGCACAAAGCTTGGGTAATGCACCCAAGATTGTTTGATGTAAATATAACTCATTATTGTCTTATCATGGTTGATAATAAGTANTTTTGATGATGCTTTCTAAGGTATGTTTTTTTTTCAAGTTATCTCACCATTTTCTCCATAACTTTTTTTCTAGAATTATTCAGACCTTGAAATTTCTATTCCAATGAGGAAACATATGCAAGTATCTTTGGTAAAAAAATCATCTTGTGGGTCGTTGTATTTTTGGAGTTACATTCCGTGGAAAATAGGGTTTGTGGGTAGTCCTGAAACTAGTCAAAAACAAGTGTTTCGGGGAAAAACATCAAAAATTATTCTTAACAGATCCAAATTCAATGAGACAAAATGTTTTGGTTATATTACATTTTGTAGTATTCTGTGTAACAATTTCAGATCGATTCAACAAATATTTTGTGCGGGGAACACTCTACAAGGTCACTCTCTAGAATAAGCCAGAATTCAACAAGGTATGCCATTTTTTCTATAACTCTTTTCTTGAGAGGTTTCAAGTAGTGACACATAGAGGAATTACATAAAACACACTGAAGAACATTGTGTATCATTTTCATATCTTTATTCATTACAGGTACAAATTTATCATCATTTCAAGTTATGGTTGTTGACTAATCCAAAAACTAGTCATGTGAGAAGTTTGATGAAGATGTTAGTCTCTTGTTGCCAAAGTTAAAGAAGTATAGGTTGATGCATGGTTTATGCACTTGTTTATGGTATAGTTTGAGGTACAGGTTGATGCATGGTTTAGGTTTATTGGTACAGGTTTACAATGATATATCTCACAGTGATAGTGTGACAGTAGTTCCATCATTCGACTTCTACTTCAGGACAGTTGGACGGGGAAAGGACAGTTGGTTGTAGCCAGAGAACATAGGGGGTTGTAGCCTCCTTCTGGTTGTAGCCAAAGAATTGGGGTGTTGGAGCTTCCCTTAGTTTGTAGCCTGAGAAACTAGGGGGTTGGAGCCTCCTTCCAGTTGTAGCTGGAAAACAAAGGAATTTGTTGCTTCCAATTAATGTAATTCTTCAAGACATATAAGAAAAATCATTCTGTGGTTTTCTCCCTCTTTGGGTTTCCACGTAAAACACCGGTGTACTGTGTATGTGTATGATTGTTCATTTTTTCATTGCTTATTTACTCTGCAGTTATTAGATGATAATGCTGCATTGATATAACACTTGGATTATATGGTTAAAAAAGATTAAATTGCTTTATTACTGATTCGCCCCCCCCCCCTCCCCCCTCTCAGTAATCCAACAATTGGTATCATAGCAGTTTCCTTCATAAATTAGTTTAACCATCGAAAGGTAGATCATGGAGAGAAACAACTTGTACAAAAATGGAATACCACAGTTTGATGGCATAAGTATGTTTTTTGGAGCATAAGGATGAAGACATATATACAGGCACAGGGATTTCAAGTTTGGAAATCAAATGTAGATGGATACACAACACCACCAGTTCCACCAACAAATGACAAAGCTTTGAACCTTGGTGAGAATAATTCCAAATCCAAAAATGCACTTTTGAATGGTCTCAGTGATAAGGTATTCACCAAAGTTGCACATTGTAAATCCACTAAAGAGATTTGGGACAAGCCTCAAAATATTTATGAAGGAGATACAAAGGTCAAAGCAGCAAAGCTACAAACTTACAGAGGTCAGTTCGAACAACTAAAAATGAAGGAAGATGAAAATATTGCAGCCTACTTCTTACGAGTCAATGAAATAATGAATGCAATCATAGGATTGGGAGAAGAAATTGAAGAACCTGTAATTGTTCAAAAGGTACTAAGATCTCTTCCTATGAGATTCAACCCTAAGATATCGGCACTAGAAGAAAGATCAGATCTTAACTCAATAAGCATGGACGAACTGCATGGAATCTTCGCAACATATGAAATGAGAACTGAACAAGAAAATCTAGATGTTAAAGAAGCAACCTTCAAAGCATCCAAAATATCAAAGAAAAAGACACAACAAGAAAAATAATATAGAAGCAACAGTGACGTCTCGAAAGATGATGAAGAAGTGGCCAACTTCGTTAAAATATTGAACAAGGGAACCAATGGTAGGTATAGAGGTAAGATTCCTTTAATTTGTTTTAATTGTGATGGTATTGGTCACTTTGCTAACAAATGTCCTCATAATAAAAATAGAAATGATGAAGGTTACTCAAAAGGAAAACACGCATATAAAGGCAAAAGAACTACAAAGAAATTTTTCAAGAAAAGATTATGCACCAAAGAAGACAACTCATCATTAGATGAAGATGAAGTCAGTGATAGTGAGACATGAAGAGTTATATTCATGGCAGTAAAAGAATCTGACAAAGAAGACTTCGAAGAAGAATATGAAGAAGCCGAAATAGGATATGAAGAATCTGAAGAAGAAATTGAAGAGGCAGAAGTTGACTATCGAGAAGAATTAATGTGTGCCATAGAAGTTATCAGAAGAGAAAAGAAGAAAAACTAGAAACTAGAAGCAAAACTAGACAAGAAAAAGGACACTCGAGAACTAGAACAAATGATCACAAAATTGAAGGTTCGAATAGAAGAAGATAAAATAATTGAAGAAGCACTCAAAGAACAGCTAGAAGAAAAGGACAAGATCATTGGAAACTTGGAAGCAAAGATTGTCACACTAAGAAAGGATATTCAAAAGAAAAATATGAAGAATAGCTCAAAAGTTCTGAATGACATTATCAGTAGTCAAAAATCTCATCTTGACAAGTCCGGACTTGGATACAATCAGAAAGAAAAAGGATCAAGCTCCAAAACAACAGAGCAAGAAACAAATCCAAAAAGCTATGCAGAA
The DNA here is from genome assembly GCA_000966675.3 of Picea glauca. Classification (NCBI taxonomy): domain Eukaryota; kingdom Viridiplantae; phylum Streptophyta; class Pinopsida; order Pinales; family Pinaceae; genus Picea; species Picea glauca. The sequence continues at coordinate 13,562 of JZKD02S1968334.1, read as the reverse complement.
ACAATCAAAGGGGATAGGAAGATATACAAGGAAGATTATAGGGACACTCCTCAACCGAGAAGATTTAGATTTCAGAATCAACAACAGATAGATAGGTCTAAAGAAGAAGAAGGATTCATTAGAGCACCTCCTTTCAGAAGATCTTCAACTCCTAGGTATCAAACTATATTTTTTGGTTTATGTTATGCATGTAATAATTTTGGACATAAAGATGTGAATCGCAGAGCTAACAACATGAACAATAACAACTTTGAGAATCATACACAAAGGGGTTATTCAAGAAGACCTAGTGAAACACAAAGAAGAAGTTAAAATAGGTTTGAATCTTTGAGCACTGAAGTGGAATGTTACAAATGTAACAATTTTGGACACGTGGCCAAAATTTGTAGAATGACAGTCCCTCCTAAAGAACCTCAACAGAATAGCAATAGTCACAAACAAGAACCTCATAAAATGACATGGATAAGAAAGCAAGATCAGTATAGCAATGAATAATCCACAGTCTCTCTACAAGCTAAGCAGAAGAAACATGGTTGGTATGTTGATAGTGGGTGTTCAAAACACATGACAGGTGATAGAGACAAATTTCTTACATTGCGAAAGGAAAGAAATGGATCAGTNATGCATGAGTTGAGACTAGAAGAAAAATCTGTTCACCAGAACAAACACACATAGAACTCTTATCTACAATTGAACCAAATTGTTTTGAAGAATCCAACAAGGATAAATTTTGGAATAAGGCAATGAATGAAGAATTGGATGAAATAGAAAAAAAATGACACTTGGTAACTAGTTCCAAGACCAAAGAATAAGAATGTGATCAGCACAAAATGGGTTTTCAAGAATAAATTAAGTGAAGATGGACAAGTTATAAGGAACAAAGCTAGATTGGTATGTAAAGGATATGCACAGATTGAAGGAATCGACTTTGAAGAGACATTTTCCCCAATTTCCAGAATGGAAGCAATCCGGTTGCTTTTAACCTATGCATGCTCCAAAAATGTTAAAGTATATCAGATGGACGTAAAATCATCTTTTCTGAATGGAGAAATTGAAGAAGAAGTCTACATTGAACAACCAAAAGGATTTCAATTGTCATAGAACGCAGATTATGTGTGTAAATTAAAGAAGGCCTTGTATGGTCTAAAACAGGCTCCTAGAGCATGGTAATCTAGACTGGATAAGTATTTGCAGCAGGAAGGGTTCAAAAAAGGAAGTACAGACAACAACCTCTACATCAAGGTAAGTGAAGGTAATATTTTATTAATTGAAGTTTATGTTGATGATATTATTTTTGGTAGTGATGATGACAGGTTAAGCCAGAAATTTGCAAA
>JZKD02S1968334.1:0-12218 GCA_000966675.3 Picea glauca | reverse complement strand
CAAGTATACAAACGATGGAGCTTTTACGGGATTTGGTCAAATCCTGTAATTTCTGCTAAATTTCCAATTTTAATGCAAAAATTTAGAAAATTCAATTCTGAAGTTAAAGGATGACGAATATACCTTGGATAGGCTGTTTTATGGGAATGTGGAATAAAATGAAGGAAAAATGGGCAAATAAAGAGGCAAAAGTATGGTTTATGGAAGCACAAAAATGGACTCAACAAGGAGCATGAGGGCTCAACACTCCAACTTACGAAGTCACGAGTTGCAAGTAGTGATAGCACTTAGCCCTAGCCGGTGGTTATGTGTGTGAGGAGATAAAAAGGAGGAGCCATACCTGTATCGCATCTCGGGTATCGACGTTTGGGGAAAGTGGAGTCGAGGGTCTTTGAGTCATGAACTTGCGAGATCGCGAGTCACGAAGGGCGCTTCTGCTAAGATAGGGTTGTTGTCGCATGGAGACGTAAGGCTTGCACCTGGTGTTAAGTTGCGCAGGGAAGGTTTTTACGAAGGACTTGTGGATCGGATTCATGAGGTCCCAATAGGGATCCAAGGGAGCCACTTCAACTCGAGGAGAATTTAGAACGATCCTGAGTGGATCTCGGCCTGAGGGTTGGGGGTCTGCACCAAGTGGTATCAGAGCTTGATTTTGTCTGTATATTGCAGGTAGAGGGAGCTAGAGGAAAAGTAAGATGGAGTGTTGAAACTTTGTGATGATTGTTGCAAGGTGTGAAACAGTCATTAGACAGTCGAGAGGGTTGTAGGAGATGCTGGAAGTGCTCTCAATTGTAGAGTGAAAACAACAAGTTTTCCAGGAGGGCAGACAAGAACAAGAAGATGGCTACTGAAGGCCATGGACGCGGTGGAAAGAAGAACCACCAGAAGTAGAGAAAAGATGAGATGGATAAATAACTTGCTGAGATAAGGGAGAGAATGAAGGAGCTTGCATTGCAGATGCAGCAAGACGCAAAGCCGCATTGGGTATATGAATGGCTCATGAAAAGGAAAGCAAAGTAGCCAGTGAAGAAATTGTTGGCCAAAGGACAACGAAGGCTATTGAGGAGGTGGCTGAGGTACGTGGAAAGCTTTAGAGATGAAGAGGAGATGGTTCATTCCTGTGAACCAGAAGCTGGGAGAAATCTCAGTGATGATGAGGAGGAGAGATCATTGGAAGATCTCATAAACTGCCAGGTGGGTAGAGATGGACTTTTAAATTGCCAGGTGGGAAATAGAAAGAGATCAAGTGAAGGTCTCGTATACTGCCAGGAGGGCAATGTTGAAAGTTCAAATTGACAGGAGGGCATTGAGATGGGATCGAATGATCTCATAGACTGCCAGGTGGGCAGAGGAAGAGAGGAAATCCCATATTGCTAGGTGGGCAAGAGGGAAAATATGATCTCAGAGGTGATTTCATATCAGCATGTAGATATGATGGAGAAGGAGGATCAGAATTGTCTTATGGTCATTGGAGGAATTGAGATATTCCTGCCACTTAGACTAGTTGAGGTGAGAGCTTGTGTTTCAGAGGCAGGAACAGTGGAAGGACAACCAGTTGTGACTGTCAAAGAGATGGATTAGATGTTAGAAGTTGCCCAAGGAGAAGAAGAGGAGCACACAATTGACATGCTCACTCCTTGGGAGAAGGAGCTATAAATGTTGGAGGATTGGTTGAACAATCCAGAGCCAGTATATGGCTGCCATGAGGAGACAGTCATGCAGATGATAATAGAGGAGCATTCCAAGGAATCGCTCAGAATATTTAGCCAGGGAGTTGAACAGATGATAACTGCAGTGTCGAGGCATACAACAGAAGATGAAGGAGAATTCTAGTCTGAGGAGCAGCTGGAGGAAGCTGGAATTCAACCAGCACAAGGCGAAATGGTAGAAGCAAGTTCTATCAAAGAAGGTGACTGAAAAACTGGTCAGTCAAGAAGATAAGACTGCAGAGCTAAATTTTGCAGCAGCGTGGCAAGTTGAGGCCATAGAGGAAGAAGATGGCATGGGATATCTAGTTGATCTACCCATTTGCCGGGAAGAAGTGCTGTGAAGCAGGCTGCAAAAGGAGATCCAACCATGGGAGAAGCTGGATGAGATAATTGAGGAGATCAGAAGGCTAATGATCAGATCAACAGAAGTGGTCAGCAAAAGGAAGATGAGCAGAGGAGAACCTTCCATAGAAGTAGGGAAACAAATGCAACAGCAACAACGAAGCAATGGAGCAGATGGACAGCTCCAGAGAACTGTTTGGGATCCAGGTGGATTTCAACAACGGTGCTGGGAATCTCATGAGCAAGAGATCATGATTTTTGTAGCTGAGGAGTATGATGCAGGAGCATCACTCCACGTCATCAAGCTCCATCCAACCAACACTTCAAGCATGCATTCAATGGAGAGGAGAGGCACAACCCTCTCACTTACAAATTTCAAATTTGAATTTAATGTATTAAATGTTTGTAAGGCTGGTAGAGCTGAAGCCGTGCATTTAAGTAGGCTGTAGTTAGTGTCGCCTTTAATGGCTGACATGTTGATGGGGATCTAGATCCAATTCGGATTAGATGGCCCATTCAATGTAATTCATTGTAATTAATGAGAGTTGGTGAGGATGGAGGGACGAGCTCGAGGAGCCCCCTTTTGTAAAAATATCCTTTGTATCTGTAGGATTGGTCGGCAGAGAGGAAGGGTAGAATAGAAGATAGATATAGGAGAGGAGAGTCGAGACTCTGTTGCAGTCCGAGCTTGAACACATTGTAATCATGCATTCTTGATTTATACAAACAGNAGGGAGCCACTTCAACTCGAGGAGAATTTAGAACGATCCTGAGTGGATCTCGGCCTGAGGGTTGGGGGTCTGCACCAAGTGGTATCAGAGCTTGATTTTGTCTGTATATTGCAGGTAGAGGGAGCTAGAGGAAAAGTAAGATGGAGTGTTGAAACTTTGTGATGATTGTTGCAAGGTGTGAAACAGTCATTAGACAGTCGAGAGGGTTGTAGGAGATGCTGGAAGTGCTCTCAATTGTAGAGTGAAAACAACAAGTTTTCCAGGAGGGCAGACAAGAACAAGAAGATGGCTACTGAAGGCCATGGACGCGGTGGAAAGAAGAACCACCAGAAGTAGAGAAAAGATGAGATGGATAAATAACTTGCTGAGATAAGGGAGAGAATGAAGGAGCTTGCATTGCAGATGCAGCAAGACGCAAAGCCGCATTGGGTATATGAATGGCTCATGAAAAGGAAAGCAAAGTAGCCAGTGAAGAAATTGTTGGCCAAAGGACAACGAAGGCTATTGAGGAGGTGGCTGAGGTACGTGGAAAGCTTTAGAGATGAAGAGGAGATGGTTCATTCCTGTGAACCAGAAGCTGGGAGAAATCTCAGTGATGATGAGGAGGAGAGATCATTGGAAGATCTCATAAACTGCCAGGTGGGTAGAGATGGACTTTTAAATTGCCAGGTGGGAAATAGAAAGAGATCAAGTGAAGGTCTCGTATACTGCCAGGAGGGCAATGTTGAAAGTTCAAATTGACAGGAGGGCATTGAGATGGGATCGAATGATCTCATAGACTGCCAGGTGGGCAGAGGAAGAGAGGAAATCCCATATTGCTAGGTGGGCAAGAGGGAAAATATGATCTCAGAGGTGATTTCATATCAGCATGTAGATATGATGGAGAAGGAGGATCAGAATTGTCTTATGGTCATTGGAGGAATTGAGATATTCCTGCCACTTAGACTAGTTGAGGTGAGAGCTTGTGTTTCAGAGGCAGGAACAGTGGAAGGACAACCAGTTGTGACTATCAAAGAGATCGATTAGATGTTAGAAGTTGCCCAAGGAGAAGAAGAGGAGCACACAATTGACATGCTCACTCCTTGGGAGAAGGAGCTAGAAATGTTGGAGGATTGGTTGAACAATCCAGAGCCAGTATATGACTGCCATGAGGAGACAGTCATGCAGATGATAATAGAGGAGCATTCCAAGGAATCGCTCAAAATATTTAGCCAGGGAGTTGAACAGATGATAACTGCAGTGTCGAGGCATACAACAGAAGATGAAGGAGAATTCTAGTCTGAGGAGCAGCTGGAGGAAGCTGGAATTCAACCATCACAAGGCGAAATAGTAGAAGCAAGTTCTATCAAAGAAGGTGACTGAACAACAGGTCAGTCAAGAAGATAAGACTGCAGAACTGAATTTTGAAGCAGGGTGGCAAGTTGAGGCCATAGAGGAAGAAGATGGCATGGGATATCTAGTTGATCTACCCATTTGTCGGGAAGAAGTGTTGTGAAGCAGGCTGCAAAAGGAGAGCCAACCATGGGAGAAGCTGGATGAGATAATTGAGGAGATCAGAAGGCTAATGATTAGATCGACATAAGTGGTCAGCAAAAGGAAGATGAGCAGAGGAGAACCTTCCATAGCAGTAGGGAAACAAATGCAACAGCAACAACGAAGCAATGGAGCAGATGGACAGCTCCAGAGAACTGTTTGGGATCCAGGTGGATTTCAACAACGGTGCTGGGAATCTCATGAGCAACAGATCATGATTTTTGTAGCTGAGGAGTATGATGCAGGAGAATCACTCCACGTCATCAAGCTCCAGCCAACCAACACTTCAAGCACGCATTCAATGGAGAGGAGAGGCACAACCCTCTCACTTACAAATTTCAATTTTGAATTTAATGTATTAAATGTTTGTAAGGCTGGTAGAGCTGAAGCCGTGCCTTTAAGTAGGCTGTAGTTAGTGTCGCATTTAATGGCTGACATGTTGATGGGGATCTAGATCGAATTCGGATTAGATGGCCCATTCAATGTAATTCATTGTAATTAATGAGAGTTGGTGAGGATGGAGGGAAGAGCTCGAGGAGCCCCCTTTTGTAAAAATATCCTTTGTATCTGTAGGATTAGTCGGCAGAGAGGAAGGGTAGAATAGAAGATAGATATAGGAGAGGAGAGTCGAGACTCTGTTGCAGTCCGAGCTTGAACACATTGTAATCATGCATTCTTGATTTATACAAACAGAGCAGTTTTTCTTGCATATTATTGTTCATGTGTTAGTAAGTTCATGAATGAATGTCTTTATGTGTTGATGATATGTTAGATGTGCATTTACAGGGATAGGTAGGTTTTCCTATCTGAGAGTTCTTTGATTTTAGGTTTGGATTCTTTGTGGTTTCATGCAAGAGTGCATGACATAGTACTGTGGTCTCTGAAATCCAGTGCAAGGAGTGCACTTCTGAATTCTGCGGAATTCTAGACAAAGACGTGCCAAGAGAGCACACTAGATGAAGTCATTAACTCAAGGAAGAACCCTCAGGGTTGCTGAAAACCCTGAAGGAAGAACTATGTAGAGGAGAGCACGGAGAGGAGAAGCAGGATTGCTGAGAATTTTGTAAAGGCTCTGCCAGGAGGGCATTGTGCAAATGCATAGGATGCATTGAGCCAGTGCATAGAGTGCACTTCTGAATTCTGTGGAATTTGGACAGAGCTGTGCCAGGAGGGTGCACCAGAGGAAGTATTAGACCCAGGGAGAAACCTCAAGGTTACTGAATACCTTGGAGGTAACACTGTGCAGGGGAAGGCACAAAGATAACATAATCACTGAAGATTCTGTAGAAGCTCTGCCAGGAGGGCATCGAGCGAGTGCAAGGAATGCACTGAGAAGAACTCTCTTTAGAGTTCTGAGATAAGGGAAATTTCACAAGGAAGACACTCACAGGGTTACTAAACACCTTGTAGGTTCAGCAAGGTGTGTTTGAGTGGGAAGTTGCAGATGAGGGCACTTCCATCCCTTCAGGAAGAGAAAGGGGTAGAGACCATTGGGTCTGAGTAGTTGAAGCTCAAGTAGGAAAAAGACCTATGTAAGGAGTGTACCACGCCAACATTCGGGTGAAGTGGTGATAGACAACCGTATGAAGGCTCGTTAGGCACCATGAGTGTGCGAGAGTGGACTTGTTCTAAGTCCATAAGCTCAGAAGAGAAAGCGCAAGAAGAACATGCACAAAGAAAACATTTCGAGGTTTCTGAGTGGACAAAGCTCAGGAGGTGAAGTGTTTCTATAACGTAGATGAGACCTAAAGGAACTGGGCTCGCAAGAGGAAGAGTCGAAGGTTAAGACCTTCGAGACTTAGAAAATCTTCTAAGTCAAAAAGCCAAGAAGGTCAAGAGGAGGAGCATAGCCGCCATTGGATCGACGCTGGAAGGATGAGATCTGGACCATCGGAGTCTACATCTAGGCACATAGAAGAGCACGTAGGAGAATAGATCTGGGCCGTCAGATCTAGCACAAAGTATTGATAACCGTCGGATCCAAAAGAAGGTGCGAGGGTTTTAAATCCCTGAGAAGCCACACAAAAGGGTAGAATGGACGGCAGAAACTTCGAGGGAGAAGTGTCGAGTTGCCATGAGCCATCAGATCTAGAAAAGGTGTGCGAGGTTTAAACCTTGTAACAGCATAAGAAAGAGGACTCGTCTAGTCCCAAAAGCATCAGGACCGTCCATTTTGGAGGACAGGCGACATAGATCTGGATCATCTCGTGAATTCAGGTATCGTGAGCTGGGAGGCAGAGAATTTTGCACTACAAACCCCCGAGTCACGAGATCGCGATTCGACCTGAACCGTTGATCGAGGAGGAAGGAGAGCCATGAGATGTGGTGCCTCACTACATCATGTATCGGGGTTTCAGAGGGTGAAGGAGTTGCACCTTGATCGCATAAGTCACGAAGTGTCGAGTGCCGAGGGCTCATGTGAACAAGTGTCACGTTCGTTAGGTGGGGACTGCGTGGCTGACAGGTGGCACAAAACATAGAGTGCACAAAAAAGATGAAAGTAGGTGACAGGTGGTGTACACGTGTCACCTTGGAAGGGGTCAACCCATTGTTGACTATCGCTTATCGAGGATTCACAAAGGAGGAGCATGAGGGCTCAACACTCCATCTCGCAAAGTCGCGAGTTGCGAGTAGTGCTAGCACTTAGCCCTAGCCGGTGGTTATGTGTGTGAGGTGCTAACAAGGAGGAGCCATACCCGTATCGCATCTCGGGTATCGGCGTTTGGGGCAAGAGAAGTTGAGGGTCTTTGACTCATGAACTTGTGAGATCACGAGTCATGAAGGGCGCTTACACTAAGACAAGGTTTTGGTCGCATGGAGACATAAGGCTCACTCCTGGTGTTAAGTTGTGCAGGGCAGGTTTTTATGAAGTACCTATGGATTGGATTCATGAGGTCCCAATAGGGATCCGAGGGAGATGCTTCGGCTTGAGGAGAATTTAGAACGATCTTGAGCGGATCTTAGCCCGAGGGTCGGGGGTCTGCACCATGTGGGCATTGATTTCCTAGGGAAATTTCCATTTCAACTTTGGAAACTTCAATTTATATCTCATTTGGCACAGACTATGGCTTTCACTTCTACTCGAAAAAATTATTCTTGATACACAAATCTCCTCTGGATGGTTTTTTCTCTCCAACCATGTCAATCTGACCCTTCTCTTGTTTCAGTTCATCGGTGGCAGCTACAAGTTTCATAGGGTGTCATTGCCAACACCTCAATTTCTCGACAGGCTTCTCATGGTTCCTGCAATTCTTGGATATGTGTTCCACCCCCCCACCTAGGGAGGGGAGGTCATGGAAGAAAAGTGACTGGTGCACATCTTCATCCTGCTATGGTCAGTCGGGAGGGATATGATCATTTGGTCTCAAGATGTATCTATAAAATGTTGGATGATTGGGAGGAGGAAATGGCCAACTTTCATCCTTCAACCCAATGCACTCAAAGGCGACGAAGGAGATATTGGATGATAAAAAATATTCTGGCCCACTCCCTTCTTAGTCTTCCTGGTATGTTAGTTCAGAGTCCCTCCAACTCTCCACATTATTCTAGAGCCCACTCACCATCCTTGGATGACCAACACAACATCCCGATCCTCTCAGATTCTAAATGTAGGCATACAACAGGGGTTCAATCAAGCAGGAAGGGTGCACAAACAAGTGACGTCCAGAATCCCCTCCCCTAATCCCATGCAGAAAGTCTAGCACAATGATTTTCCACCTTTGTCCTCCTTCATCAAAATCATGAGACTTACCACCAAAGAAGTGAAATCAATCTCCACCATCTCCTCCAACGATACCGACTTCGTCGGGCGCCCAATTGTAGAATAAATCCCCCTTGGGGGCCCACCTGGTTAATTTTCATGCTCTTGTTAGTTTTCAAGTTTCTTATAATTTTGTTTAGTTCCAATTTTTATGACATGTCAAGCACTACAAAGACTTTTGGTCTCATTTTTGAGAGCTTGGTTTCCCTCTATGGGCAAGCCATTTTTCCAAGTTTTGATTACATGGTTTTGCAGTAAGGCCCGACTCAAGTCTTTAGAAATTTTTAGTCAATCTCTCTGAATGATTCTTCCACCTCCCTCTCAATTCATCCTAGACCTCTTGAATGTACTTCTACTATATTTTTAATGGAATCAAACATGAATCTACAAAAAAAAAGGTTGATCATCTATTTCTGATAGTCTGTAAATTCTTATTGGATTTATGAATTGATTTCAATGCTAATTAGGAATTTTGCGCAGATTCATGGGAGTGAAAAAACGTGGCTTGTTGATCCAGTTATTTTTCACTGTTGGTTTTACTTAGAAGGAACCAATCGTCTCTGTGATGATGTAACCTTTGAATTCTAAGTATTTTTCTGGTCCTTACCCATTTTGGGTATGAAATAATGTTTTTGGTTGTATTCCATAACTAACTAAATAAAACCATTTGATGGTTTTGATGTCTCATTTTGGCTGTATGTGTAATATTATTTCAGATTTTATGATTTCGTAACTATTCATTGCACCTATTTTCATTTTTTGATATAAATATTTTATTTTTCTTTATCATAGCACAACATTAAAGACAACATTGATCTCAAGAACATATTTCTTGATGATTAATTGATATTTTTTCAAAAGGGTTATAAACATAGGGTAACAATCATGACTATCTTTCCTTAGCCCAACGAGATTCGAATATGGTATTAGGATAGTCATTCCTTTTCATCAACATTTTTTTGGCGACCATACTAGGGAAATTTGTCCATATTTCTCTAGTAGTTGTATCTTATTTTTGTACTTAATTGTATTTGTTTTTTGTACTTAGTTTTCTTCTTTAATTTTGTATTTCATGACTTTTCCTATTGTAATACAACTGAATATTGGTGATGGTTTAGATGATCGGACTAACATTTATTTGACTTTATTCAATCTAGTTTTAGAAATAAATCACAGTCCTGTTGAACTTCATCATTCATGGGAGGTTATTGTCAGAGACGTTAGAATCCGTGAATAGTGGGAAGCCCAACAAAGGATGGCCTGAAATCAAACCCCTCAATAAGAGGCTAAGTTATGTCCTCTAGCTCTCATTCTTCCCAAAGAACAAGAGGTTTATCTCCTTAAATTAATCCAGTGTCTGAAATAGGAAGAAGAAAAGTTGTTTTAGAAAGTTTACATACTAAACATTGAAGATCTTTTTCTGACTCTTCCAACTCATCACCATATTTGAATCCTATCATTTTCAGGATGAAATATTTTGGTACTTCTTCTTGTATTAGTTCACTCTATTCTTCACAAGCCTCCCCTTCATCAACAATTGGATCATTTTCAGTCATCAAATCCTAGTCCAATCTACAACTAACCCTACAAAGGTAATCCATAAATTTGGCTTGTTTCAGTTTGAAGAAGATGCAACCACTACATTGTGGTATGTATCATATCCCTTAAATCTTTCACCAGCTACAAACCCCCTTTCTAAATTCAAGGATCATTTTCTTAAATTCTTAGAAAATGGCACCATTTCTACTAAAGAACACTTAATTTTGTTTTCTAATGCATGTCATTTATGTAGGCTCTCATCCTGGGATGCCTTGTCTGATATTCACCTTTGATTTGTTTAACCACAAGTTCTGAATCTCCAAAGGCTACCAACTTAGTAATCTGCATCTTCCTCAATCCTTCCAAACCCAAAATCGGGGCTTCATATTCAACTATATTGTTAGTGCCTTCAAATTCCAATTTGTAGGAAAAATGAATTTCTTCTTTTTTGGGGGAAATGAGAACTAATCCAGCTCCCACTCCTTCCTTCGAATATTCTCCATTGAAGTACATTGTCCATATACCTTGGGTCTCTTGGGAAGGACTTATAATATGACTTATAGGAGCTAAGTCTTATTGGTATTCTTCATTTGTTGAGAGGATGCAATAGCCTAGGTCTTCATCAACATCATATATGGGGTGATTTACATAGTTATTTTGGTCACTGAATACATAGGAAAAATTTGTTTCTCTGTATAATATTTTATTTTCTCCTCCAAAGACTGGCACGACAACATAAGTCATGTCCATCTGCATCGTACCTCCTATATTTCTATCCCATTTTTTGCATAGAAGCATCCCATAGTTTGCAATAACATCCACTACCACAAAATCCATCATAATTCTCTTGACAGACAACTGAGCCAAAGTGAATACCATGTATTTAATCATTCCATCACACTTCACTGTCCTGGCATCAAAGAAGTAGAGATCATGGTAAGGCCTCATTATTTATAACCACAACTTCTCGATTACTACCTTTAACATGAGATTATGAGATGCAATAGAGTTGAGAATATAATTGTGTAACATCTTGTCATGGATGTTCAAGATCACATAGAAAGGTGCAATTGACTCCTCTTTATCATCTATACAAGGACCAAATACTATAGTAGAAGACTCATCTTGTAAATTTACAGTGCCGGGTGGATCTGTTGGGATATTTCCATGTATGAACTATTCAATATGATTGTGGCATGATGGATTTTTAGCTAATTTGGCCAATGGGATTGAGATCTTGATTTTGGAAATCTCTTTCTCAAAATTGAAGGGTGAAACTGATTCCTCAAGCTACTTTACCTCTTTTTCTATTTTTGAAGTTTCACCAACTTCTTTAATGTTGATAGTATTTTTTTAATTCTTTGACTTTATCCATAGAAATACTTGGGCTTAACTTCTTAGGTTGTGGTTGGTTGTCTTGTTTAACACATATTTGTCTAGGTATGAGGTCATATGTCATGTGCATTTTAGGTTGCAGTGCATCAATAAACATTCTGTACTGAGCATAAAACAATACTTCTTCACTGGATTCATTTTTGGGTGTTTGCTTTCTAATGTTGAGAGAGTCTTCATAATCATTTTGAGTTAGATGCATCATATTATTTTCCTCTTGCAACATGTGTATGTCCTCTATACTATCAATGTATCCTTCATTTGTTTATTCTTATACTAGGTTATTCTGATCATTAATTTGGACAAGAGGCTGAATGGGCTACTCATCATTTATTCTTTCTCTTCTCATGAGTTGAGGATTAAAAGGCCTCCTAAAGTGGTTAGGGTTCCTCACCCCACCTTCTTGAGGGACGGTTGATCTAAATACAGTCTTACAGTTTTAAGGTCAACCTCACGAGGATATGAATCCCCTTGCATTTTTAGAGAGGTGGTACTCCTCTTGTTCTTATAATTCCAAGAAAATAAAATGAAACAAAAAAAAGTCTGAGAAGGACCAGACTCAATATTTACATCCAGATTCAAGTAAAACAACACGTGATATTTTTGGACCAGGTGTTTTTAAAATAAAATCATATGTACAATATTTATGATGTAAATAGATAAGATGCATATAGAATATAAAGGACTAATATATCCATCACAACAGTCATCAGAACATTTAACAATACCACAAATAGAGAGAACAAGGAATGGACCACAAATAAAAGAGAGCTTTAAATTATTTTTCAACAAAGCACCAAAAAGATTATGATAGATAGAACATTTGGTAAATCAATCTTCTAATCAAATTATTTAAGAATACATCAATGTAACATCCCAAGTAGCTCTCTCGAAGTCTCAAAAAAAATAATGAGTCTTTAAATACAAAGTAAATGTCTTTAAAGAAAGTAAAATGTGTTCGGACTTCAAAGAGGACTCAGATTGGCTCCCACATAACATAAAATGAAAATACCTAGAAGATGAAATAAGGAAAACCTGTTATCCACATTTTTGGTTATCAAGATGATGACATAATAATGACATGGTGATAGAAGATATGACTCTTCATTAAGATCATTTTCATGAAGAAAGTTACACTTATCAGCTTCTCAAAATTACACTTTTGAAGATAGTACGCAGGCTGCACATATATTGTCTTGCGGAAGTACTTTG
>JZKD02S1968333.1:524949-536457 GCA_000966675.3 Picea glauca | reverse complement strand
ACCCATCGCTCCCCCACATCCTCATGTGGGGGTGAATTTTGTTCAACCCTCCGCGGTTCAGCAATACCAAAATTTTGAACAGCTGAATACGGCCAATCCAACCCATCCATCGAACAATGCTAAGAAGAAAGGAAAGAACATGAATAATAACAACCCAAGTCAAGGCGGGCATCAACCCCCACAACACCAATCCACTGGGGGCAACTAGAACCAAGGGAACCAAAACCCCCAAGGGGGCAATAATAATAAACGCCAAGGGAGAAAAAAATTAATGTTAAAACTATCTTCCCTTGTGCCCTTTATGGTGAGTTCGGCCATTACACTCATCATTTCCCCCAAATTGCTAATTTCAAATGGTTGAAAGAATCTGGCAGTCTTCCCCATTCTCCAACACCACCTGCCCATTAGTAGGCACCACAACAATACATGCAACAACCCTCGCCTACCATGCTGCAGAATCCTATTCCACATCAAGCAGTGATAAACACCCAGTAGGACACACAACATCCCCCACCTCAGGTGGGACAATACCTCAACCCCAACAACCCAACAGATCGCACAATTCTCCTCACAAGTGAGGAAGAAATCCTTATGCAAACGCGTAATCGTCAGTATCATGCACCCGCTGAGTCTCCCCCCATCTCTCCAGAGACAAACCCTACACTGACGAGACCCCCATTGGTGATTCCTCATCGTTCCACTGAACCACCGCTTCGCATCCCTCGCATCCCATTGTGCAGGAATGTCCACAACCCACAGGCTAGAAAAGCTCATAACTATAGTTTGGTAGATGACTTAGCCCAATCCCTGATTTCCATGTCAGTTTTCGAGGTCCTCCAGACTTGTCCTACTCAGCGGAAATCCTTACTTTCCACCTTGGGGGCATTCGACCCCGCAGATACCTGACTCATTACCTTTGATCTTGACAACGGAAAACCTCGCCTTCTCGCCTTGATCACTTTTCAAATACCAATAAAAATACAGAACATCACAGTTCATCGGTGTATCATGGATGAAGGTGCATCTACATGCATTATGTCCAAAACAATATGGAAGAAACTTGGTTCCCTAGAACTCATACCCTCTGCCATCACATTACATGCTTATGATAGATGACCATCGTCTCCTGAAGGGCTCTTCCAAAATGTCCCCATCGAACTCGGGGGCAAGACTATTCTCATCGATATTGAAGTTATCGACACCCCTCTCGATTATAATATCTTGTTCGGTCATAGCTACATGTATGCTATGAAGGTAGTGGTCTCTTCTATCTTTCAGACAATGATGTTCCCCCATAATGGGAAGATCATTACTATTGACCAAGTCTCACATTATGAGCCTAACCCATCTGCCAACATTGATAACATTCTTCCTCTCATCCACACAAGCCATGACGCATATCCACTCGTCGAGATGGGTCCTGGGATTTTTAAAGATCCATCCTTGTTAGGAACATACCATAGAGCACCACCACTCCTTCATCCTTCCAATCAAGTATGCGTCGTATCATCTAACGAAAATCACACAAAGGATACTCTTCCTCCTATAGAGGTTTCTATCATATCTGACGTCCCACTCGTTGAAGCACCCCCCCCTCAAGAACCTCTTGGACATTCGTCGACCCCACTAGTCTACGATTCCACCTCTCCCCAAGGACATATCCTAGTTTGGGAGACAGTTCCCCAAGCCATCACTCAAATTCCCTTCTTTTACCCTCCACCAGGTATCGAATCTTTTCAGGTAGCCACAATGCTCACACTACCTAATATGGTGTTAGCAATCCCAGTTTGGTATTTACACCCACCAGAGATGGTCCCTCGACCATCCCTTCCCCCCCAAACAGAAGGAATCCCCATGACGATTCCCATACTTACTCCCACCACACCCCCACTCACTAACCCCCCTGCCACAGCTGGGGGCAGGAGAAAGAAGAAGGATCCCACCGCTCTGCTTCCTCCATGCATCCCACCACCTTGCAAACTATGTGAGAAAGAGGGAAACCAAACCAACAACTTCCCGTCTCTACCAGAGTTACGGAATTTGATTCCACTCAATCAAACTCCCCCAACACTCACCACTACAGCTAGTCCCGCCACTACCACCCCCCCCTTCCAGTAGTAAAGTATTGTCGACCAAATACGCTTGCGCTATATGTTCATAATATGGCCATTATACCCACCATTGCCCAGCACTGCCACGCTTTTGGCAGACATTAGCCGCAGTACACTAGAACTTCCAGAGAAACCCCAGTCCTACTCCGTCCTCCTCCACCAATATCACTGACATCCGGTATGTCACCACTTAATTCAATGAATGTATGAGATGCCCTTGCTCTCTCTGTGATTCATTAGCTCATTTTACATACCAGTGTCCTATGATCCTTGAATACAGGCAATGCCAATTGAACCTGCTTCAACGGCCCATAGAGATGATAATTGACATCACCTCGTCACTAGCAAATATTCATGTCATTTATTTTGAACTCGAGGCCCTCTCAACGCCTCCATGGTTCTTAGATAACTTATCTGAGGATTCACCCCCCAACCCCCCCAACTCTCCCACTCATTCCCCTACGACCATTTTACACCCAACCACCATGGGTACCCCTCAGTACTTTAATATATGGTTTATGTCGAGTGAACCCTCACCATCTCCTAACATTGTTCCCCCTGCTTCTTCACCGAGGGGAAACCACACAAACACTGTCACCGATATAACTCCTCCTAACCCCTTGTATTCCCGACGCTTCCAATGCGACGAGTAAATACTCGAAGAGTTAAACCACCCAGACTCTCCCTAGGATATGCTACACCATCGCACACTCTTCTTTCCACAGGAAGCCTACGCGCCTCCTAACCAAAACCCCATTTACTCAGTCGAAACCAAGGATTTTATCCCATCAGGGCCTATTGACTGGTTCAAAAGTCCCATTCCTTCCCCTGATACTTTTGAAGAAGGTAACATGGCCAACATTTCCCCCACCATTAAGATCGACATTTCCATAAAAAATGGCATCGTCGAAGAAATCATCATTGGAGCTACTTGCACTCCTGAGGAAATCACCGCATATAAAGCCCTCTTCCAGGAATATAAGGATATTTTCACCTGGTCATACACGGAAATGCATGGCCTCGATCCCTCTATTGTCGAACATCGCATCGACACCTGGCCCGACATTACACCAATTCGCCAAAAACAACGACCGCTACACCCATCCAAATCTACGGCTATCAAAGTTGAAATTGACAAGTTGCGCGCTGTCGCGTTCATTTACCCCATCACCTATACCTCATGGGTTTCCAACCCTGTACCCGTTAACAAAAAAAGGGCAATATCTGTGTTTGCACAGACTTTCACGATCTCAATCACGCATGTCCCAAAGACAACTTTCCAATTCCTTTCATCGATCAAATTATCGACGACTGCGCCGGCCACGAGGCTCTATCCTTTATGGACGAATTCTCCTGTTATAATCAAATTCAAATTCACCCCACCGATCAGTATAAAACCACATTCATTACCCCTTGGGGTGATTTTTCATATTGTGTCATGCCTTTTGGCTTAAAAAATACTAGCGCAACTTTCCAGCAGACTATGACATACATCTTTCATGATTTTTCTCATATCATCCTCGCCTACTTGGACGACCTCACAGCTTGATCCAAGAAGCACACCCAACATCTTGATGATTTATGAATCATCTTTCAATGGTGTCGTCAATACAACACACTTGAATCCTCTCAAGTGCGTGTTCTGTGTCACCGTAGGGCGTCTCCTCAGATTTATTTTTTCCTAAAGTGGTATTACCATGGACCCCCTCAAAGTCCAAGCTATCACCGAAATTCCCCCTCCCCCGAATTTACGCCAACTTCAGAGCCTACAAGGCAAAGCTAACTTTCTTAGACGCTTTGTCCCAGATTATTCCATACGCGCACATGGTTTCCTTCGCTTACTACGTCACGAAATACCATTTCACTAGGATGACCATGCCCAACAGTCATTTGACGATCTTCAAACAACACTCTCAAACACACCATTAATTAGTGCACCTGACTACAATCGTGACTATATCCTCTACGTATCAGCATCAGCTGTATCAGTAGCCGGAGTTCTCGTCTAGCTAGGCGATGACAATCACGATCATGTCATTTATTACATTAGTAAAAACCTCTCAGGGCCACCCTTGAAGTATAAACATGAAGAGAAACTTGCTCTTGCAGTTGTCCTCGCAGTCCAGAAACTGCGCCACTACATTCTGCTTCGCACAACAAAGGTCGTCACAGATTCCAACCCTATGCAGTACTTTCTTAGTCGTCGGCAAGTTAACAACAAATTTTCTCGATGGATCATTATCCTTCAGAAATACGACCTCGAGTTCTCAACACCTAAGAGTAAGAAGGCCCTTGTTCTCGCCGAACTTGTCACAGCCCTTCCCTCTGACACCACCAGTGCCCCCGTCAACACCAACTTTCCCAACAAACATCTCTTTTACATCACTTCGAATGATCCTTGGTACGGTGACCTCCTTGTCTATCTCTGAACTCAAAATTTTGGTAACCAACTTTCACAAGATGATCATCATCATATTCACCATCAGGCTCCCTGCTACCTCCTCATCGGAGACATCTTATACCAGTGGGGAGTCGACACCATTCTTCATCGATGCCTGACTATTAATGAGGTCGATAGAGTCTTAAACGACTATCACAACAGCGCATGTGGGGGCCATCTTTCAGGCATATCCACTTCTCAAAATATTATTCGAGCCAGTTACTTTTGGCCTACCTTGTTTCATGATTACATTCATGCCGTGAACGATGAGAGCAATGTCAGCTCTACGCCAATAAAGCTCGAGCTCCCCCCGCTCTTCTTCACCCTGTCGTTACTTCCAGCCCTTTTTGTAAATGGGGCATTGACTTTATGACTTGTAATCCACCCTCGAGCAATAGTCACAAATACATCGTTGTCGCCGTCGATTACTTCACCAAATGGGTAGAGGATATGCCCACTTTCAACAACACCGCTGACACTGCAACGCATTTTTTCTTTAAACACATCATATCCCTCTTTGGAGTACCCCTCCAACTCATTTCCAATCATGGGAAACACTTCGAGAATGATATCTTCATCAAACTCTCATCTCGGTTAGGATTCTCTCACGAGTTTGCCTCACCATATTATCCTCAATCTAACGTATAGGTCGAAGCAGTTAACAAAGTCCTCAAGACCATGTTACAACGCACGGTTAATAAACATAAAACCAATTGGCATCATATGTTATTTTCTGTGTTATGGGCTTACCGAAAAGCTTTGAAAGTAGCTACTGGCTTCACACCATTTCATTTAGTCCATGGGGTTGAGGCCAGTCTTCCCATCGAGTGCAAAATTCCCACCTTACGCACCGCAATTGAGCTATTACCTGACACTGCTCCAATGGAGTAGCGCTTACTGAACTTGGAGTCTCTGGATAAAGATCGTCGATCTTCCTTACAGAACAATGAGGAAACTAAAAAATGATCCAAGGCTACCTTTGATCGCCATGTCAACCTTCACTCATTCCGCGAAGGCAACCTAGTCCTGGCTTACAATATCGCTCATGATACCTTTGACCACAGCAAATTCGAGTCACTTTGGCATGGCCCATACATTATCCAACATTGCCTCACCAAAGGCGCATACATATTGGCCTCCCCTGAAGGCCTCTCTCTCAAAGAACCCGTCAACAGGTTATATCTCAAGAAATTTTATGCTTAAACGTAGTCATTCTACTTTAGGTTATTTTCTTTTATAGCGCTTTTTAGTATTTTTTCCCTCCCTCACATCTAAACTATCCTTTGTTCTTTTGACATATGCTTCCTCCACCAGCCTACCACATCGATTACGTCGACGGCGCCAGCCATTGGACGCAAAATCTCGCTTCGGCTGCTTGGGCTCTCTACACCCTCTCACATGACATCCTCCATTCGAGTGGCATATTTTTGGGTTCAACAACCAACAACCAAGCCGAATACAATGCCGTCATAGGCCTCCTGGCTGATGCCCAACATCATCGTATTCGTCACCTTAGCATCTTCTTCGACTCTCAACTAGTCGTACTCCAGCTCAACAATGTGTACCGCGTCCGTGATCCTTGCCTCTTTCGCAAATACATGCAGGTTAGGCTTTTATCTTGACATTTTGATTCCATTACATTTACACATATTCCACGACAACTGAATCAAATTACTAATAACCTAGCTAATATTGTGTTAGACTAGCATATATCACATCAAGCTACCTCTACACATACATAAACATATCATAAAACCTGTCACAGCATATATATAGAATAGACATCATCAAAACATTAACCAAAAACATGTAAACACCACATAGATCTTAAAAATGTATACTCATATATATATAAAGGTCCACAGTGCCATTCAAATGTTTACATACAAAAAATACAAGTATCCGCAGGCCAATAAAGCACCTCGGTACAAAATGGGCTCACCAGCCTATATACAAAAAAATATATATATACATCAAATGCATCAGAGCACCACTCACGGTGTCTCTAGAGAACCACTACCTGCTCCTCCCTCAGGCGGTGGTGGCCCACCACCCCCTGCCCTAGGTGGTGGTGGTTGACCCCCGACCGGCCCCTCCTTCCCCAATGACAGTCATCTAGTCGTCATCGTAGCCACCACTGCTGCCCGTTGTACTATGGTTCGCCATGGTGGCAGCACCCCCACACACTACTCCAGGAAATCCTCATCCTGGATGCGAGACCATATGCCCTTAGGCACCTCCTGTAACACCGTCTCCAGACGACGGTGTATGTCCTCAAAATCTGCTCCGACAGCCTCCGGAGGAGCGTGAGATGGCCCAGCACCAGGGTCATCAAACCGACACCTCCTGACTGCCTTCTCTGGCTCAGCTGGTCGCACCGCAACGTCCTCACACCGACGTCTCTCTCCCCGCAACGGTCTCTCCGACGCCCTCTGCAACTCCACCTCGCGCCCGCAAGGTGCCACATCTGCACATGCAAACAAACAACAGATAGTATCAGCATCTATATCATATACATACGGCATGCTATCTCAAAAAACAAAAAAACACACATATCCACATCATCAATCAACATACCTCGGTGGTCAAACACCTCCCCAGGAGGTAGTACCATGTCTGGGTCACCCCAGAAGTCAACCCCAGCATAGGGGTACCGTAGTATCACCTGTGGCATCTGCTGCCATACCTGCGCCACCTCTTCCATGAATAAATGGCCACCCTCGCCACCACCATGGCGAAGCAGTACCATCGACCATCATCGCAGTCACAGCTCTCGCACCCCAGGTGCACCCAATAATATCCTAGGGTACAGCATTGGCACCCTCTCCAGAAACCAGGCCACCAGGATGGACCCGAAGAAAAACCCCCCCATGTCCGTGGACCGACAGTGGTCCAACTGCCCCACCATCCTCACGTGCAGCGTAAGCCCCTAGGTGAACTGCTCGTCAGCCAGTACTCTCCCCATGACCATCAGTTGGCCCCCATTGATCCGTTGGGTCACCAGTGACCCATGTACTCTCACAATCATCATTTCTATACAGTGATGCACCAAGGCATCTATCGACCTAATGCTCACAACTGTCCCAGACATAAAGTTTGGACCTGAACAGTATCTCCGACCAACGGTCGCTAGGGCCAGATCGCTCAGTAGAACCGACTCCGCCGGTAGGAGAACACCTCGAAATGGGAGCCCAGTCAAGAAATACACATCCTCCACCGCAGTGAAGGGGATATACTCTCCTCACACAAGGAAGAAATGGAGCTCAGGACTCCACATCTGGATCAGGAACTATAGGAGATACTCCTGTGCCCGTATCAACGGGCACTCAAAAAACTTTATCAACCCACAGGCTACCAAAGTCGCTCGCACACCTGGATCCTCAATAGCCATGGTGTCTCATAGCTGGGACCAATCTCGCTCTCACCAACCCACTGGCATCATGCAAACTGTCCACCTGCAGACACAACAAAGAGTCTTCTATCATCCCAAGAGACCATCAACAACATCACAAAGATCAATTTTACACCCGTCAACCTTGCCTCTAAGGCGTGGTTGTTTACACCCATAGGCGTGCACACATGCGCGCCTGTTCACTACATAGGCACGCACGTATGCGCATCTGTTAGCTACACAGGCACGCACGTGTGCACACCTATTAGTTGCATAGGCGTGCTCTCAGGCGCGCCTGTTGTCTGCACAGGATCCTATATATGCCACAACCGCGCACAGATGTGTAGTTGTATAGCCGACAGGCGTGCACATAGTTCATGCCTTTAATCCCCTCACTAGCGCCCCCATGTGCATCTATCTGATGGGCAAGCGCACACATGTGCGCACCTACTTCCGGATCGCTCGCGCACGTGGGGTCCACAACCACAAACTCCCTCTGTACAGCCCTCCATACAACCACTGTCCAAAAAATGAAATTCTATTTCTATACAGGATGATTAGACCACTAACCTGAAGCTCGCTAATCACCAATCGAATGCCTCATCCTCCCCAAATCTCCAAATCTCCTCTGAAAACTGCTCGTCCAGTCACTATTGCAGCAGGTACAAATGAGGTGGCAATGTGGGCCCTACAACTATATATAGGTCTTTTTGCCAAACTTCCATTCACCATTCCGGGAGCCCACGGTGTCCATTTTTTGATCCGTCTTCAGCCACGGGATCAACGTCCTGTCATCTACATCAAAGCAGTCCCTGGGCCTCTTTTCATTCTGAGCCCCTGGGGTGCCATTTTTTTTCATTCCCTGGTCAAGTACGCATGCGCATATTCACACTTATCAAATACAGGCTCATATCTTCGATTCTCTTCAAATATTGTTCACGTCGGGTATTTGGTTTTCATGTGTGCAGGTACTTGATCATCATACATCGACACAACCCCTTCAGGTATATACTCAACACTAGCATGTAGTCTTTCCCTCTGTATGGCACTTACATTTCTAGTAACACCCTCTGACATTTGCCTCTAGGATCCCCATTCCCGGCTCTGTAGTACCTTTACCTCCATTTGCATCTTCGGTACTGTAACCCAGTAGCATTCTTACCCACATGAGTTGTCCAATTCATAGCCACCTTTTGACACTTCTGACACTCATGTTTTTTTTCAAACACCCTTTAGGGATGGGAGTCCCGATAGTCTTTCATCATGTCGCGAATCAACCACATACACCTTCTCCTCATTTTGCTAGCTTTCCCACATGGACTCCCAGATTATCTCTTCACGGTTCTATTTTTTTACTGCACCTCCGCAGTATCATGAACCCTCCATATCATCCACAATCAGTTTGTCCATCTGCAAATCTACCTTCATTTCACCTACCTCATACAGAAAATCACCGATGGGGCCCCCACCCTTCATCAGTTCTCCGAGAAAATTATGCCCTACATGGGCCACCCATATCACACTAGGGCACCCGTTTCTGTATTTGTACACTTCTCCCCAATTATTTGTTATTTATTGTACAAACGCCTTTATTTCCAAGTCGTTACATTACCTTTTTGTCGTCACCTTTGGGCAACTTGCTTTTCTTTTTTTTGGGGGGGGGCCAAACCACAACCCATGTCACCCTTGGTTGGAGCAATACTTATCATCTACCCTTGCCAACATCGTCCATATCTTCAGATTACCCCACAGGTCACTTACCTCTACCCTCTGAATTTGTTCACCTTGTCCCGCCTTTGGCACAACTTATCCCCGGTCTTGTCATCCCCCTGACACTCAACCTCATTGAACGGTTGCAGCCACTTTTTCTCTCACACATACTCCAACCAAGGGCAGTCTTGAGTCTTCCCACATATTGAATTCGTCCATGTACCTCTGCCACTTCCTCACCTCAATAGACTTCATGAAGTTGTTGTCTTCTGAGAGTCACGTCCCCCTTTTTGTTGACATCAACACAATTTTCCAGAAGGGTGACAGTATCTTGATTCTCATTATCCACTCAATGAGAGATCTCGGATGGCACAGGGTGAAACACCATTGCTCCCTGCTGTCGTTGACCCCCATAACATTTTATGCCAACACTTTCTCATGTTATGGTGGGTCTTACTTTGAGACTATTGCAGTTAGTTCTTTCATTTTCCAAAGACCTCTGAACTTGGTTGGGCTATCAATGCCCACATAGTCGGTGAAACTTATTACCACGATCACTCCCTACTATTTAGAGTACGTTCATCTGCAGAATTGTCTTCTGCCTTTATCACGACTGCCCCCGAAGGAGCTGCATTTGTCTACACCAACACTTCAATCATCTTTTTTCGGAATTACATGACATGAGCATGGGGCATGCCCGCTTTGTTTGTACACAGTTTTCTCTTTTACACACCTCATGGAAGGTCGGGTCCTACCAATTCCATTTTCCCTCCAACGGATAGCTCTGGACGATCCCACTATTGCTCTCTCTTACAAAAACATTCTCAGTAGAAGAAACATTGATGGATTTCGGCTATACGTATGCTCCTAACCTCATCCATCAGGGGGCGTCTGTTATCACTGAAATTTCATCCGCACATTATTACAAGAACTCAGCATCACCAAACCGTGATGAAGTCATCCATGGACCTGAATTAATACCAAAGCATTCATAAAAAGGGTAAAAAAAATATACAAAGTAGTAAAAAATTGAAGAGCGTTATGCAAACATTGGGTGCGCACGCACATGCATGGAACAGGAACGCAAAAATCGCGCACATACGCACGATGTGCGATTGTTATCGCAAAAATCCGTACACCTGCTAAACGACGCATTTATGAGAGTGGTCGGCCTCCCACCCACTTATGGTTCAACTCCCAAGCCGATTTGACCCTCAAATCTGGGCTAGATCCGACTGGTGGGCTAGTCAAAGACCTAAGAATGCCCTAATTGGCCTCTTTTCACACTACAAAGCAGTTAAACAATAGCCCAAAGAAGTGCTATAAAAATCCATGGGTGCACCTCATTTTTTTTCAAGGAATTCAAAGTAATGTTATGCTGCCTCTATTGTCTTGAGGACTCCATCCTTGTCAAGAGCATATTGGCACCATTTCATTGGACAATCCATCTCACCCATTGAGTGGATTTGTAAAGAGTTCTTTCATCATCATTTTCCATTTTTTCTTTGTTGTAAGAAGAGCTAGCTAGTGGGGGTCCAAGAGCCCTCCCTTGGAGGAAGAAGRGACTCATAGTCCCCTTTCTTCTTGGTKYWTTGTTTCACTAATAGATCAGCCTCAACATTGGTGACATGGGTCTTATGGTTCTTTTTGTTTCTATGTCCCTATGCTCATGAATTTAGTTGTTATTGCATTTCTTAGTTTAATTATTAATTGTAGTGCAAGATACTAGATATATAAAAAAATGCAGAACAGGAACGAAATGCTAGAAATAACAGAATAACAGTAAAATATCCAGCATAATCTTCACAATACACAGAAATGATATACGAAATAGCAACAGAAATAGCACTTGAACA
>JZKD02S1968333.1:500387-524939 GCA_000966675.3 Picea glauca | reverse complement strand
TGTAGCTACCTTTGGAAGTCATTACTTCCCTTGAACAATAACTATTGATTATTTCTCATATATTGTGCATGTTGTATTGTGGTGTATTGGTGTAACTCTTATACTATTGTTCATTATTCATTGGATATAGTTGAATGGTTTAAGTATAAGTTGAAAATTGTTTTAAATTGTACTTGATACTAATTCACCCCCCTCTCAGTATCAACAAAAACATGAACATGGTAGATACCATTAATAATTTGCAGAAGGATGTCCAAAGCCATAAATATTATAATGAAAGGATTATGAGAGCCAAGGAGCAGCATGATGACTTCAACATTAAGTTAATGCAGAGCTTGAATAGAATAGAAAATAAATTGGATAATGATAGTGGCTCAAGCAAATATGGAAGTCACAGGTCTGCTAATGAGAAAAGAAGGACAAGAAGGGCTAGCAGAAATCACCATCACTCCCCGAGGAATTCCAATAAGAGATCGCATAGCATCTCAAGTCCATCCCCTGTAAGGAAGCATAAGGGGTCTACGGTGGATGAGCTACGAGGACAAATGAACAAAATCAAGCCTCCTACATTTGACAGTGAGCACAAGAAGGATGAAGATGCAGAGACATAGTTGTTGGGCATGAGAAAGTAGTTTCAATTGCATAATTATTCTTCTCATGTAGAAGGTAGAAATGTCATCTATCAACTCAAGGGAAAGGCATCCATGTGGTGGGATTAGCTTGTGCAGGTGCATCACATTAAAGAGAAAAGTGTTACTTGGAGGGAATTCAAGAAGTATTTTGAGAAGAAATACTTGACTAAGAGATATTATGACAAGAAAATAAAAGAGTTCTTTGAACTCAAGCTTGGGAGTATGACCATATATGAATATGAAAGAAGGTTTTTAGAACTGTTGAAGTAGGTATCTTTCATTAAGGATGAGATAGTTAAGATTCAAAGGTATTTGAGTGGATTGTCATCATTCATCAGTGACAAAATACAGTATGATAATCCCAAGACATTGGAGGAGGCCATAAGGCGGGAAAAATTCCTATATGATCAACAAAAAGAAAGGCCAACTTTCCAAAAATCTTGGGAAGACAAAAAGAAATTCAATATGGATCGGAGGAAGAAGGGAACTAAGACACCATTCTTCAGAAATAATACTCAGGGACAACCAACTTCTAGAGAACCTAGAACAATTGAGGCGGGAGGCCAAAGTCCAAGGCAACCACCTATTTAATGTTGGGGTTGTAAAGGAGATCATATGTTCAGAGATTGTCCTCACAGAAGTGAGAAAGTGAGGATTGTTCACAATGTACAACAAGTTGAAATAGTGGAGGACATGGGCATAAATGTGCCAAGGATCTATGCAGCCCTGGACAACAAACAAGCAGAGTATCTGTCACATATGATTGAAGTGGAAGGTATGATAAACAACTAAACCATTGTTATTTTAATTGATTCATGAGCTAGTCATAGTTATATAGATCCTAAGATGGTGGAAAGTTTTCATTTTCCAAGAAGAAAGCATGGAAAATATTTGTTGGTCCAGCTGGCTACTGGAGCCAAGAGAAAATTTAATGAGATGGTTAAGCCATGTCTTATGGACATGAATGGACTGGACACCAGGGAAGATTTGAGTATCTTTCCCTTAGGTTCTTATGACTGCCTAATTGGGATGGATTGGTTGAATCAAAATATTGCCATCCTAGAATATCATAAAAAGGCATTCACTTGCTTGGATGAGGAAGTGAGCCTAAGGAAAGTGTAGGGAATTCCCAAGGCAGTAACCATCAGAGAAATCTCAGCATTACAACTGAAGAAATGTTACAAAAAAGGGTGTCAAATATTTGCAGCTCATATGGAAGAGACACCTAAAGATAAGGTGTCAAATTTGGAAGATCATGCAGTACTGGAAGAATTTGAAGATGTGCTCAAGGAGGTACCAGGACTACCCCCAAACAGAGATATTGATTTCTCTATAAATTTAATGGCTAGAGCAACTCTAGTGTCAAAGACTCCTTACAGAATGAGTACACTAGAGTTGAAGGAGCTGTGAATGCATCTTGAAGAACTTATTTAGAAGGGGTATATACTCCCAAGTGTGTCACATTGGGGTGCCCCAGTATTGTTCGTGAAGAAGAAAGATGGAACATTAAGATTGTGCATTGATTTCAGACAGTTGAATAAAGTGACTGTTAAGAACAAGTATCCTCTTCCAAGGATTGATGATCTTTTTGATCAATTAAAGGATGCAAAGATATTTTCAAAGATAGATCTCAGGTTGGGATACCATCAGGTAAAGATTAAGGAGGAAGATATCAACAAGACCTCTTTTAGGACAAGGTATGGTCATTATGAGTTCACAATGGTTCCATTTGAGTTGTCAAATGCACTAGTTGTTTTCATGTGTTTAATGAATGGTATTTTCCGATAATATTTAGACAATTTTGTCATTGTATTTTTTGATGACATCCTTGTATATTATAAGTCAAAAGAAGAGCATGAGCATCATTTGAAAATGGTGTTTCAAGTATTAAGGGAGCATCATTTGTATGCCAAGTTGAGCAAGTGCTCATTTTATCAGAAACAAAATCATTATTTGGGGCATATCATTTCAAAGGATGGGATAGCAGTGGATCCTGAGAAGATAGAAGCCATAATAGAATAATCAGTGCTAAAGAATGTGACAGAGGTCAAATCATTCATGGGACTTCCAGGCTACTATAGGAGATTCATTGAAGGATTCTTAAAGATTGCACACCCAATCACTTCCTTGCAAAGAAAGGGTGTGAATTTTGAGTGGAAATTGGATTGTGAAAATAGTTTCCAACACTTGAAACAATTATTAACAAGTGCTCTAATACTAAGGATTGCAGAAACAAATGAAGACTTCATTGTATGCACAGATGCATGTAAAGAAGGACTTGGTGGAGTCCTCACTCAAAATGGATTTGTCATATGTTATGAATCAAGGAAGTTGAAGGAGCATGAAAGACATTATGCCACTCATGATTTGGAGTTGGCAGCCATAGTGCATGCCTTGAGAAAATGGAGACGTTGTCTCATGGGGAAAAGGTTTGAACTAAGAACAGACCATAATGGTCTGAAATATTTATTTGATCAACCAAATCTAAATGCTAGGCAAAGCAAATGATTAGAATTTCTAATTGAATATGACTTTGGTATAAAGCATATCAAGGGGAAAGAGAACAAAGTGGTTGATGCACTCAATAGAAGAGTGCATGAAATGCATGCTACAGCCATTAGCATGTACCAATCAGATTTGAAACACAGAATTATAGATGTTTCCAAATCAGATTTGCAATACAAGGAATTAGTGGCAAAATTACAACAATGTAATTTACTGCAGAAAATGGAAGAATACAAGCTAGATAATGATGAAACTCTGAGGTACAGGGGAGGAATTTATGTACCAAATTCTCAAGAATTGAAAAATCTGATATTGAGAGAAATGCATAATGTACCTTATGTTGGGCACCCAGGTTATCAGAAAACTATTGCAGTTGTCAAAAGCCAATATTGTTGGCCAGGCATGAAGAAAGAGGTTGTTGATTTTATTGCCAAATGTTTGGAATGTCAAAAGGTAAAAGATGAGCATAGACACCCAACTAGTTTGCTACATCCATTACCCATTCCTGAGTGGAAATGGGAAGCTCTAACAATGGATTTCATCACCAAACTTCCCAGAACAAACAAGCAACATGATTCTATCATGGTAGTGGTGGATAAGATTACTAAAGCTGCCCATTTTATTCCAATTAAACTCACTCACAATGAAACCAACATTACTGATATTTATATGAGAGAAATTGTTCAACTACATGGCATACCCAAGACAATTGTGTCTGAAAGAGATCCAAAATTTACCTCAAATTTTTGGAAGGGATTATTTAATGGATTTGGAACAAATTTGAATTTTAGCACAACTTATCATCCAGAATCAGATGAACAAACAAAGAGGGTGAATCAAGTGATTGAAGATATGTTGAGGATGTATGTGATGGATAAACCATCAAAATGGGAAGACTACCTACACTTGGTAGAGTTTGCTTATAACAATGGGTACCAAACATCTCTAAAGATGAGCCCATTTGAGGCACTTTATGGCAGAAAGTGCAACACACCGATAAATTGGAAACTCTATAGATAAGAAATGTTAGGTTGTGAAATTAAATATTAAGGTTATGTGATCAATATTAATTAATGAACTAAACTATAATGTATCATAGATCAACCCTAGAAAGTTTATTTAGTTATTTAGTTAATAATTGTAATAATAATATTAGTAATAGTATTATAGATAAAATATATAAATTATAATGTAAAATATATAATAAACCCTAAACAGTTTTTTAAATAAGTTATATAATACTATAATATGTAATGAGTATGTAGAATCATAGTGAAATATGTAGCAGTATCATAGTTTTTAATTATAAAGTATATTAAAATGATATAGAAACCTAGGTCTTAATTTAAAGTTTGAAATTTTTAGTAAAAAATGATAGATAGACTATAAAAAGGAAACTAAGGTATTATTAAAAATTAGGTTTTTAATATAATTTTAGTATAATGTTAAGAAACTTCAAGGATTAAGAACCCTACGAAAATAAAGAAAACTAGATCCAGGGAAGGTGTCAAACCAAATCGCTCAAACATGATCTTTTGGGTTCATTGAGTTGGTTAATCAAGGGAAGCCAAATGCTACTCACCTCTAGGCCACCATCTATGTTCATATTGTTAGGATGCTTGATTATTTCTAGGGCCTCTTTGAAGTGTCTTTCGTATTAGTGGTCTTCTTTAGAAAGGATCTTGGTGTCTTCTAGGCACACATGGTGTTTGGTTTTTAGGGAGTGTTCCACTAAGGAGGAGGTTGGAATGCGCTCATTTATGATGTCTTCTTCATGTTCCTTGATCCTTACTTGAAATGATCATCCAGTATCTCCAATGTAGCATTTACCACAGAAACAAAAGATCTTGTAGATTCCTTTTCCTTGACAATGGTCCATAGGGTGTTTGATGGATCTCATTCTTTGTCTAAGAGTTATCAAGGGCTTGAAGGATGTAGTAATTTCCTTCCTTTTCAAAAATCTAGCAATCTTATCTATTACCCCCTTGATGTATGGAAGGTATGCCTTCATGTTGGAGTTTTTATTGCTTTGTGGTCAAGTCCTTCTTTCATTCTTTTTTATAACATTATTAATTTCCTTTTCTCCATATCCTATGCTCTTAAAGACCCTAGTTAGGTGGGCCATCTCTTGTTCAAGGTGATCTTTGTGAGATATTCTTGTTGCCCTTAAATCTAGGGTATTGAGGACCCCAATCTTATGAGAAGGGTGGTGGTGGGAGTCGATGTGAAGATAATTGTATGTGTGAGTTTTCTTTCTGAAGACTATGTGCCCAAGTGTACCATCGTGCTTCTTGGTGACTAGTACATCTAGGAAGAGTATGCTTTTATTTTCTTCAAGTTCCATGGTAATTTTTATGTCATCGGAAATTCCATTGAGATACTCAAAGAATTTGTTTAGTTCCTCCTTTCCATGAGGCCACTTGGTGATAGTATCATCTACATAGCTCTTCCACCTGGATGGTTTTAGGGGGTATAATTCTAGAGCCTTATTTTCAAATTTCTCTATGAAGAGGTTGGCCAAAATTGGGGATAGAGGAGATCTCATGGCCACTCCACTTGTTTGTTCATAAAAATTTCCTTAAAAGCTGAAAAAGGTTGGGCTAAGACATACTTCTACTAGTTTGGTTGGCTTAGGGTCTACTACCTCATTGACGAATTGAATGGCTTCATTTAATGGGATTTTTGTAAAAAGGGAGACCACATCAAAGTCTTCTTTGATGAGGTTCATGAAGTCATTTGAGTCCTTGATATAAGAATTTGTTTTGCCCACCAAAGGTCCTAAGGCCTTTACCACATATTTCACAAGTTCATAGGTTGGGGAGTCGATTGTGTTGACAATTGATATAAGAGGAACTCCTTATTTGTGGATCTTAGGGAGTCCATAAATTCTAGGTGTGATTAGGTAGCTTGGAGTTAGTCGTTTTTTCATCATTTCATCTAGGTTAGAATCTTTAATGGCATTTTTTACCTCCTTAATAACCTTAGATATTGGGTTGTTGCTTAACTTCTTGTAACTGCCAAAGGTGGAGAGGTGCTCCTTCATTTTAGTGTTGTAATCTATCTTGTTCATAACAAATGTGGCCCCTCCTTTATCTTCCTTTAGCACCACAATGCAATCATCGTTTATAAGTTTAATGAGGACTTCATGCTCTTTCTTGCAAATGTTTATTTCTGGTGGTTTTTCTCTTCGGAGAACTAATGTGTAGTCCTGTCTAATTGCATCTTTATCTTCCTTATTAAGGATTTTTATGCTATGTTCGATGCTACAAACTATGTTCTCCACCGGGATGGATCTTGGCACAATAGAAAAAACCCAATCATTTTCTTAAAATAGTCATGTCTTCGTCATTCAACTCGTGATTAGATAAATTGATTACCTTTTTTCGTATTTCTCTTATGCAACATTCTTTTTGTTCTTTTTAGCTCATGTAATGTTGGATATCACTCTGATGTAATGTTGAAGATATATAGCTCATGCTCCCCCTGTGACCATTGCTCCCCCTAGAACTATGCCTCTGTGCTCTTTCTCCAAGTATAGGTCTCTTTTTCAAGTATTTATCTTTGCATCTGATAAATCTCTCCTCCTGAAATCATGGGAAGAAGAATGACTCCCCTTTTGGGTATGTATCCCCTAATCTTATTTGCAATATGAACAATATTATACCACTATAATATGCGTCTACTGCAAATGCTACTGCTCAACCAGAACATAGATCAACTACTATTTTTATGATGATCCTTGGACCTGTCCATGAATCAAACTCGTGCCATACCATACATTATGAAGAAAAATATGTCAACAATGATTAGAGAATCATGAACAAAACATCAACCAAGTACATCATGTGCCAACCATGCACAATACCCATGTACATCAATACCATATCATATGCCATAAGATATCATCAATGAAATGCATCAACCATATGCCTCTACCAACATACCAACCATGTGCCATGTGCCTTAATCATGTATCTTAATCAATGAAGTGTGTCACGTATATCCTCAATGCATATTTATCTTCCTTATTAAGGATTGTTATGCTATCTTCGATGCTACAAACTATGTTCTCCATCGAGATGGATCTTGGGGCAACAACAAAAACCCAATAATTTTCTCAATATACTCGTCTCTTCGTCGTTCAACTCGTGATTGGATAAATTGATTATTTTTTTCGTATTTCTCTTCTGCAACATTCTTTTTGTTCTTTTTTCCCAATCTATCGAACTTCTTATCCTGTCGTTCTCTTGCTCTACGCCCTTCTCTCTTCATATTTTATTACTGCACTCATGTCCAAAATGTTCCAGAGTTCACCTCGAATGTTGTGCACGAGTTTCAAGTGAAGCTGTAGTGCGTCACTTGAGAGGGAGTCCAATCTTGCGCGAGTTCTCTTGATTTCTCCTTGGATTAGGGTAAGACTTAATCTGTCAAACAATCTACAGTTCCATTTGCTTGGTAATGGGTGGTTGATGGAGGAGAAATTCAGGATTAGGCTATTGTCCCTACATCGTTTTAATATATATATATATATATATATATATATATATATATATATATATATATATATATAACTCTCCTATTAATCTTAATCCTTAGTGTCGTGAACCCATAAGATCAGGTTTGACACCTTCCCTAGATCTAGTTTTCTTTATTTTCTTAGGGTTCTTAATCGTGGAAGTTTTTTAACATTACACTAAAATTATATTAAAACTCTAATTTTTAATAATATCAAATAATATCTTAGTTTCCTTTTTTATAGTTTATCCATCATTTTTTATTAAAAATTTCAAATTTTAAATTAAGACCTAAGTTTCTATTACTCTAGTTATCATTTTAATATACTTTATAATTAAAAACCATGATACTATTGCATCTTCGCTATGATTCTACATACTCATTACATATTATAGTATATATAACTTATTTAAACTACCTTTTAGGGTTTATTATATATTTTACATTATAATTTAGATCTTTTATCTATAATATGATTACTAATATTATTATTACAATTAATAATTAAATAAAATTTCTAGGTTTATTTACCATACATTATAATTTAGTTTATTAATTAATATTAATCACATAACCTTAATAATTAATTTCACAACCTAACATTTCTTATGTGTAGAGTTCTCTTAAAAAAAATAGGGTTTCTCTCTAGGGCTTCAAATTTTGTTTTGTATCATGTATTTATATGTTAGATGTGCAACTCATATTTTTGATAAATAGACCTGAAGATGAATCCAGTTTTGGATTTGAAATGTCAATTCCAATGACTCTAAGTGTGGACAATCTGGAAGATCTAATTCCTCGCCACAAAAATCTAAAACAGTGACCATTACTTTTACTAAGCATCAGTGCATACATTATATTTAGAGCCTCATTGCATAAAATGAATGTAATGCACCGGTGCATACATTATATTTAGTGCCCAGGTGTATATTATAAACATGATCATGGTGCTATTTTGAAAGGAAAAGTATTCTTGTAAATTATGTAATTTACAGAACAATGTTTTTTTTCTCAATAGTTTGTACATTTGCATATGACTCCTCAAAATGTACTAATTTCTATATTATGGCATGCACCTTCTACTGAGTTCATAAGAATACAATGCATTGATATGTATATTAATTAATTAGTTTTTTTACAAATTTTCAATTAATCATTTCAAAATCAAATATTTTTATGATAATATTATTTTGTATTTTTATTATTGAATTTTGATATAATGATTGCATTAATTCTTTATCCAACTAATTACATCTTTGTTATTTGTAACAATGTAAATCATCCACATATTAATTATTAGGCAACACAACATTTTACAACATTCAACAATTAAATAAAATAAAAAACCATTTTTATTATATATGAATAAGAGACCCATTGTCATACTAAAAGGGAAAATGTAAAGGTCCACAATAATCAAATTGCAATCAATATGTAATTGTTACACTTATCGGTAATATGTCCTCATGCAATTGGGACAATATGTCAAGTACATTAAACAAAATCCCTAATTTTCAGAGATAAATATTCCAAAACATACAACTTGCGATAACATTCAATTATATTGATTGTCATTCATCAATTGAACAATTGTCATCGCTCGAGCTACATGCATGCATCATTTCTTCATTATTTGTAGGTGATATTGTACTCTTGTTATTTAACCTATTGTTTTCTTTATTGGCTTGTTTTTTATGTTCTTCCCCTTCATCTTTGATGTACAAACATAGAAATAAATTGCATTAAGTATATCTACATTTATATATATAGTAGAATATACATGGTTGCTTAAAATTTCAAAAAACATATCTTAGCACCAAGTCTTTCATAAACAATACACATTCTGTCGAAGTCATGCTTCATGTATTCTCTCAAAATACCCTTTGTTGTTTGCATTCCATACTTTGTTTCCTACATGTTTAATATTCCTTGACAAAGTACAATCGATATTTTTATTTATTTATTGGTGTTTCATTAATTATAAAACAAGGGAAGTTAAACAACATTGCTACTTACAAATTGTTCAATTAAAATTTCATACTTCAACATATACTCACAACCCATACTTAAACCAATGATTATCAATTTCTTATTTGTATGTTATCACCTATTAGAAGACATTCATGGACAAGTGTAAATTAATTATTTAAATATAAATATCACAACAAACATGAAATATTAAGAAAGGTTGAAAATGTAAATACTCACAAAGTTTGTGATCAACCCTTTTATCCCTCATTGTCCTGTCTTGTGTTTTGAATTGGTTCTATTTTTCTTTTTCTTTTCTACAACAAAACAATTGAAAATTAGTATTTCACATGATAATTAAATTCAATGTACATAAAAGAATAAATGATTGATTACATGCCTTTGATGCACATTGTAGTTGCGATGGCTCTTCTTGCAATGCAATTATGTTCATTTATTTTATCATCTTCTTCTACACTTTTTTGGACATCCCTACCAACATGTCTTGGTTTTCCCCTTGTTTGTCCCTTGGAATTTTCAAAATCTCCCTGAAAAAAATAGGAATCATCAAATGGCTCAGAAGTGTGTTTTATAGTATATAGTGCATTATAAAAAAATATTTTTTAGAGTAATATGTCCAATTGGTGCGATATATAGTAAATAATGCATCGATGCATACTTTCTATACAATGCACACCACAAAACCTGAAAACATTTAAAAAAAAATCCTAACAAGGACAAAGTTTGAGATCTAATGCAACAAGGGGATCCAATACATAAAAATATCCTTATGTCAAAGTAACAGTTGAGACTTAAAAATACCCAAAACCCCCAAAGAGAAATCTTGTTGTATAAACTAAAGCCCTATAAATAGTGTTTACAATAACATAAAACAAAACGGAAGCAACAACAACGCTAGGGTTTGCAATGTTGAAGATGATTATGAAGCCCTTATATATTTTTTTTAAGATAAAGAACATGATGTTACATATTTGATTTTATTTATTTATTGCAAATTTGTATGTAATCCATGGTGACTCTTTACAAATTTTATCCTTTAGAAAACGGTTTTCACTCCTATCCCTTACCTAGCAAATCTCTCTTACACATATTTCCCCTATAAGTTTTGGGATAACAATCAATCAGTAGGATTTGTTTAAGTCACTTTTACATAATGTAATTCTCTCTCTTTTTTATCATTTATTTTTTGGCGCATGGATGAAAAATATGTAGTCTAGTCATATTTAAAAAAAATCCCATGGTGCATCATTAAATTGTAAGTGCACCAGACTTGCATTGTATTACCTTAGTTGCATTGAAATCAATTTTCAACAAATATATAAATGAAAACATCTGCAATTATTATTTTGTGGAAGTTTACCTTAGTGTATGTTTTAGTGATTAGGTATCCAATTAATTACGCATAATACTACAATGCACCAATACACATGTGATAAACAAACACATTGGTGCACCACTTTCAGCTAGCCACAACGTTTTCATTAAAAAGACATTAAACATGTATTTGAAGTTAGGATCTGACATACTTCCCAAACCTTTTTTAAGAATCCAAACATGTAAATTATATTATTTCATATATATTCAATTATTATTGTAATTTGAAGCTCATGGGATGCAGAGCGTTGTTCCCTTTTTATTAATACTATCAATATTAGTGAACCAAGAGAAGTTTTTTAGTGAACACGTAAATTAAACTCAGTATAATATAATTATTTAACTATGTTACATAGGTATATTATGATTTGAAATATGTTGTCCCTTTCCAATAATTGGCCTAACACATTCTCTCCTCATCCTTTCATGGATGCATAGTCTAATTCACGTGGACAACTGTGGTAAGGGATAGTAAATTCAAATACATTTTAGGTTGTTTTTATAAGATAAAATTACACGCTGAGACAACTTGAAATGCAATGAAATGTACACAATTTTAATATTTTCCCTTATCCCTAAGGAAGCATCTCACTCACAATGAGTATACCAACATAAATTGGTGTTTATGGCGTGTGAAGTTCCAAGTTCTCCCTGGCCATTTGCAGTAAGTCCATTTTTATTATATTTTTATTATTTAATTTAATTTAATTTATCGTACCTTTTCATGTGTAATTTTAATAACTATGCATTTAATTTTATAGCATCCTAATTTGGGAAGAGTAATGGGAGAATATGGACATCTTAGTACCTTTCTCCATCTGAGTCTAATCTCTTGTTTTTACTACATGTTTATGTTATGCATCTCTTTTTTTTTATTAGACATTATAATCTTGATTAGAAAATATAATCTTGAAAAGAATGTTTTACTATAATTTTGATTTTACCATTATGTAAATGTTATTGTTTTTATGTTTGGAATTGTGCCATTTAGAGTTAATATAGGATATGTAATTGACAAGTTAGAAGAATATTGGTTATATTTTCTCTTTTATAGACTTTATACCAAAGTCTCTTTTTTATTAGTTTTTTATGCACATGGGGAATGAAATTTTTTTTTATGTAATTGACAAGTTAGAAGAATATTGGTTATATTTTCTCTTTGATGGATTTTATACCAAAGTCTTTTTTTATAAGTTTTTTATGCACATGGGAATGAAAGTTATATTTTTGCATTGGAAAAAATGTATTTGTTTCCCATTGCACCACTTTTATCAATTATTAATAAGTATTTTGATTAACTTAAATTAATTAAAATTCAAATAATTTAATTTGGATATTCACTATTATTTTAAACATAAAATCATTAAAAAACAATATTAAACACTCCTAAGTATTCTTTTAGGTGCTAACATAATGAGCCTCATGATGAAAGATAATACTATCATGGCTTTGGAATAAAAATTATGACACTTATCAATCTTTATTCGCTCGAAGTCGAGGGTTTAGGGTTCTTCAGACGCTTTGAACTGCACCATCACAACGCCTGCCTTGTTGGGGCTCATGTCTTGCAGGGAAGGGGAGCCGAATGGTGTCTCCTATAGCCAAGCCACGACGAATGGAAACTCTGCAGAAGGTACGAAACGACCGACCTTTGAGCCGCCACTAGATTTGTGCTCGAAGCTTCTAGCGGAAGGAACCTTCAAGGATCGGGAGATGGACATTGATCCAGAGAAAGAGACTGTCCCAGCTACTGCGTCAACTCCATGGATGCTAGGTAAATGCATCCCACAAGTGCCACAGGCCCCAAAATACGTTATCACCTCACCACGCATAAAAGAGCAAAAGCAATATATGAGAGACTATGCCATGGTGGGAAAATTCCTAGGGCTCTGGCCTTCTGAGCGTGATCTAGTCAAATGGATACAATATTGGTGGAAACCAAAAGGTCACTATGAGCTACAACTAGGCTCCAAGGGGTTCTTCAAAATCATCCTCCACAACCTTGAGGATCACAATCACATCTTTGATGGGGGGGCGTACTTCTACAACTCGGTAGGACTCTTTTTAAGATTCTAGACAGGGAAGTTCAGCCATGAGAAGGAGGACTTTGCCCATGCACCGGTATGGATTAGATTGTACTCTCTCCCCCAGGAATTCTAGCTGGAATAGGTCTTGGCTGGCATAGGCAACACCATCGGCATCTATGTTAAGTCTTCTGAAGCCACCAAGTAGTGGTGCTACACTTCTTATGCGCGAATCTGTGTGTACCTGAACATATCCAAGCCACTCCTAGGATCAATCATACTAGAATATCATGACAAGGACTGGTCCCAAACCATCGACTACGAACACATTCCATTCCGATGCCGGAAATTCCACGAACACGGTCATCTTTTCAAAGAGTGCCCTCTCAATACGGCTCACAAAGAAGGGAACCCAGAAAGAGGAAAAGATAAGGATGGCTTTGCACAACCAACAGGGAAAAGACGACAAGGAGGAAGAAAGCAACCAGCCCAAGTAAGTAAAGATCCCTCAACTAGTAATAAGTTTGCAATTCTACAAGATCAACTAGAGAACCCCACAACCCTTACGAACCCAAATGTACCACTTCTGGATAATGGACCCCAGTCTACAAGCCAAAGAACTGAATGGACCCCATAGGGTAAGGAGTCATATCTCCCCCCCTAGACATGGCTCAGGAACTGCAAGACTTGCTGGAGACAGAGGACGGGGATGTGGAAATGGAGTTGGTGGAGAAATATCTAGCCGGGGTGGATCTGGAGCACCTCGAGCACGCCTACATGCATCAAAAACTTTACACTATACCGAGGGATCAATTACGGAAGGTGCACAAGGTCTTTCTCAACTCTTCAGCTGGGTCCTCATCTTGAGCTAGTAAAGCTCTGGGAATCCAAGGCAGTCAGTCAAAAAACCCAAATAAAACTCAGAAAGACGAAAAGAAAAGAGGGAGGAAATCCACCAATAAGCTCATACAAGAAATAGGCCACTTTATGGTAAACTCGGGACAAATACACTTGATCTCGGACAACTTCCCTCCTCTCCCTACCCCCCCATCATCATGAAGATCATCTCATGGAATATCAGAGGCCTTAATGGATGTAGCAAGCAAAAAATGCTACGAGATCTGATCTTAGCGGAAAAACCTGACATAGTACTTTTGCAGAAAACAAAATGAACTTCAAAAGACATCGACAAGCTACTTCAGTACTGTTGGAAATAAGGGGAAGTGGCTTCAACCGACGCCATAGGAACAACTGGAGGATTGTCTATTCTTTGGAACACCAACTCATTGTTGTTGGAAAACTTCCTCGCCACCAGATGGTCCATTACAACAGATTATAGGCTCATAGGCTCAAACAAACCTGGACACCTGACCAATGTCTACGGCCCAGCCAGCCCAAGGGATAAGTAGGCCTTCCTCAAGAGCCTAAATTACTTATCCAGTCTAACACAGTATAACAGATGGACTGTTGGTGGAGATTTCAATATCATTCGCAGCCTGGAGGAAAAAAAGGAGGATCAAGACGACTGGATCGGGACTCCAGCGACTTCAATAGCCTCATAGAAAATCTTCACCTTATCGACCTGGAGGCCAATAATGGCATTTACACTTGGACAAACAGAAGGACCGGAATGCACCAAATCGCTTGCAAACTAGATCGATTCCTCATCTCCGACTTCCTTATGATGGAAGGAATGGCTATGGAAGCTACCATCTTGAATTTCTCTGGCTCAGATCACTGGCCTATATAGTTATGGTTGGATGTCCCAGCCACACCTGGTAAGAAACCCTTCAGGTTTGAATAGTTCTGGCTTGACCATCCCGATTTCCAAGCAAATATCCAGGACTGGTGGAGGGAGGCAGAGGTCTCTCACGGCTCCAAAATGTATAGATTCCAACAAAAGTTAAAGAAACTCAAACAAATTCTCAAACTATGGAATAAACATACCTTTGGCAATATCTTTGAATCCCAAAAGAAGTTGTCATAACAAATGGGCGAGATTCAAAACCAGATCAGAATGTAGGGGCTAATGAATGAGCTAAAAGCCCAGGAAGTAAAAGTAAATCAATAGCTCGAGGCTAGGAAAAGACAAGAAGAGATCTTATGGAAACAGAAATCATGCATCCAATGGCTCAAGGAAGGGGAACGCAATACCAAATTCTTCACAGAACTGCCATCCACAGAAGGCACTCTAATAAGGTCATGCATCTCATCTCCGATGACGTGGAAACAATTCATTCCCATGAAGACATGGAAACAACCTTGATAGACTATTATCAATATCTCCGTACATAACCACTCTCGGATAGACATGAGGCCATCAATAAGGTTACGTAGCATGTGCCCTCCCTCGTTACCTAGGAGAAAAAATTAGCACTTCTCCGACCCTTCACAATTGAGGAAGTGGACCAAGCGCTTCAGGACACCCCCAAATGCAAGGCTCCTAGACACGATGGCTTCACCAACGATTTTTTCCACCATTGTTGGCCGATGATCAGGGTAGAGGTTTGGGAAATTTTGGAAGACTCTAGAGCCACTAGACAGGTCCTCCAGGCTCTCAATGCGACTTTCCTCACCTTAGTACCCAAAGAGGGGCAGGCACATCATCCCAAGCAGTTCAGGCCCATAGCTCTCTGCAATGTCATCTACAAACTCCTAACAAAAGTGATAGCCAGGAGACTCAAGCCTATCTTACCGACAATCATATCCCCAGAGCAATCAGGATA
This sequence comes from Picea glauca, assembly GCA_000966675.3. NCBI lineage: Eukaryota > Viridiplantae > Streptophyta > Pinopsida > Pinales > Pinaceae > Picea > Picea glauca. Next base: position 509,174 of record JZKD02S1968333.1, on the reverse strand, counting down.
TGTTGAGGGCAAACAAATCCTGGACAGCATCATCCTAACCCATGAAGTGATTCACTCCCTGCAGAAGACCAAAACACCAGGTATGCTCCTCAAATTAGACCTCTCTAAAGCCTTTGACAATATAAGATGGGAATACATGCAAGCAATGCTCCTAGCTTTTGGTTTTGATCAGCGTTGGGTGACTTGGATTCTGAATCTAACATCCTCGACATTCTTCTCTATTCTCATCAATGGTGTTCTCTCTCGACCCTTCTCCCCCTCAAGAGGAATTAGATAGGGAGATCCTCTCTCCCCTTTCCTCTTCATCATCTTGGCCGAAGGTCTTAGTCGTTCCATCCATGCAATAGTTGAAAGAAACCTTCTGACAGGCCTCCCCTTGCATGGAATTTCCCCCCCTATCTCGCACAGTCAATTTGTGGACGACACACTTTTGATGGGCAACCCAACTGTCCGCGAAGCCAACTCTCTCCTGGCGATCCTCCAAACCTTCTCAGACACCTCAGGCCTGGACTGCAACAAGGATAAGTCCCAAATTTTCTTCTTCAATACGCCCCCTCTGATCCAGCACCATATCTCTATTATCCTAGGTTTCAATAGAATCTCCCTTCCGTCCAAATACTTTGGCATTCCCTTGATTGACAATGCCCTCTGGAACTCCTCTTGGGAACATATTTTATCCTCCTTTACCAAGAGGCTCTCTTCCTGGACCTTCAGAGTCTTAAACCTTCCCAGTCGTCTTACTCTTCTCCAAGATGTTCTTCAGGCCCTTCCGATCTACACCTTTTTAGTGCTGGTTGCCCCGAAGTTCATTCTCACAACCATTAAAAGCTTACAAAGAAACTTCATTTGGCAAGGCCTCAACTCAGGAAAGAAAATAGCGCTAGTTAGATGGGACAAACTCTATCGACCCAAAGAGCAAGGTGGCTTGGGATTACGAGATCCCTTCATTATGAACAAAGTTCTAAGTGCCAAAATTTGGTGGCGGTGGTTAAAAAACTCCAAGGATCTCTGGGCCAGACTTTGGAGGAAGAAATACGCTCCAAATGTGGTAGAGAAGAACCTAATTCGATGGAATGGGGACAACCCAGGCTCCTTAATCTGGACAGTGGCTAAGCAGAACAGATAGCTGGTGACTCGGCATGCCTTCTGGGAAATCAGAAATGGGGAAACAACTCTTTTCTGGAAAGATTCCTGGCAACAATGACTAGTTTTGGAAAATGAGGACTAGGATAGAGACATTTGTACCCAAGCTACATGGGTGGGCCTGACAAGAGTAGATGACTACTGGCAGGAAAATTCCCCAGAAGACACCTGGCACTGCTGGCACTTGGACAGGGAACGCATTAATCTGGAGGCACATGTGGACCTGGCACCTTGGCAAGAAGAACTGGCCAAATAGAAAATCCCCAAAATTGCAAGAGAGGATATCCTTCTATGGGGGTACAAGCCACAGGGCACCTACAACACGCGGGAAGCCTACCAGATCAAAACTCAAATAGAACCCCTCCCTTCAAGGAAAGTTTGGCACAAAATCTGGAGTCTTAAACACTGGCCAAAAATCACCCTCTTTCTCTGGCTTGTCTCCCACTCAAGCATTCTAACCTGGGATAACCTCTCAAAAAGGGGTTTTGTTGGGCCCTCTATTTGCATGCTTTATGGAGAGGCAGATGAAACCATGAACCATCTCCTCAATTCTTGCCCTTATACTGCTCAAATTTGGGATCAAGTGACACTTATCATGCACACCTCGGACCGCCATAGAGATAGTATCATCGACACCATTACGAAATGGAGGGACCAGGCTTTCCATTCCCCCCTCCTCAATCGTATTTGGCAACTACTTCCAGGCTTCATCCTTTGGTAAACTTGGAAAGAAAGGAACATAAGACTTTTCAGAAGTATCTCCCTCCCATGGCAACAATGTTGGCATCAATGCCATCGCAATATCATGGAAACTCTCAACCTTCAGTAGTGGACCGATGAAGACTTAATCAACACTCCCTCCGAACTCCCCATCCTTCAGCATTGGACTCCTCTTCCTTCTCTTCACGCTCTCCCCCCCTTTCAGCAGCCCCTCCTTTTGGTCTCCCCCCCAGTGGATTTCATCAAGCTCAATTTTGACGGAGCCTCTAAGGGCAATCCAGGTGCAGCGGGCTATGGTGTAGTCTTCCGCAACCATCATGGGCACATCCTTCTCATAAGCACAGGCTCCCTCAGTCATTCCACGAATAATGTAGCAGAATATTGGGGACTTATCAAAGGACTTCAATTAGCCATCAAAAACAATTTCACCAAGCTAATAGTCGAGGGGGACTCTCAAATCATCATCAATCTGCTACGCATAATTTTAAATGGAGGGAACCCAAACAGAATGTCACCTAGTTGGAGACTTTCACACGGGCTACAGATAATCACAGACTTATTGCAACCAAATCAGGCTGTCATACCTGCTCACATCAGGAGGAAGGCGAATCAAGTTGCAGATGAACTGGCTAATATGGGTACCAATTGGAGCGGACTAGAACTCCTATGCAACTCAGCCCTGGAACCTGATCACCCTATTCTCTAGCAATGTATCCGCAAAGATGGAATGGTGGACACTCCCCCGGATGGGGTGCTAGTGTGGAACACTTGGCGTGTAGTGGAGGTAGGGATCGGCCAACGGGGCATGGATCCATGTGATGGGCTCGTGCCACCACCCGCCACCCCACTCTTGCATTAAATTACTCTTACGACATCGTAGCAGCTCATTTATGCAGCTTCCCTCTCCCTTTATGCTTCATTTTATGGCTTGGTTGTTGGTGTATGCCCCTCATCTCTGCTCGCGCTCTGAATGGATCCCCCCTCTGCTGCCATGGCCTGATCTTTCCTGAACCTTCATTCTTTTTACAGTCTCTACTCGTCTCCATGCACTCTACCTCTGCCTGTTGCACCTGGTCACTTTTGGCAGTCACGAGAAGAACCTCATTCCGCGCCCAACAGGGAGGCCGCAAAGAGGCTCTCCATGGAAACCTCGTCGGCCTTTTGTCTTGCCCCCTGAATCGCCCTCCATTTTCTCCTCCCCTTCCCTCCATCCCGAGCCTTTTCTTCCTCCCTCTCTCGCTCCACCTGTTTCGCAGTTTGATTGTCTAGCTATCATCCCCAGGCTTCCGTGTTCCTCCTTGCGTCCCCTTCTTGCCCCTCCAATGGTTGAGCCTCCCCCTATACTAGTTCTTGATTCATTAAGGAAAACTGGGGGAGAGCCACCTCCTCCTCGCAAGCCATGGAACTTCGAGAACCAGGCCTCTAACTCTTTCTTTGGCACGCAGCTAAGAGAAAGCCTCGCCATCCTCTTCGGTTTGGTCTTTGAACTCTATCAAGGGATGGAGGACCTTCAATTCCGTTTTCAAGCCACGGATGGAAAGGTCACGATCCTTCTTCAGCTCCTTTCCTCCCTTCAAGAGGCTTTCTCCTCAGACCCGGCAGGGGAGGCTACAGTAGAGGAACCTTGTGCAGCTACAAGTGAAGGAAATTCCCAGGTGCAACGCTCCACAAGGAATGGGCTGAAGCAGGCCAAGCACGAGGACATGGTCGTGGAGGTGGACACATCACGACGACCAATGCAGGATACTTCGACAGGTGCCGACATGGCCAAGAGCAGTGTGGAAGATGAAATGCAATGGGCAAACCAAGTGACGTATGTCGAGGAGGAACCATGGTTCGAGGCCATCCACACCACCTGGCCAGGTTATTCACGAAATGTCTAGGTCCATAGTGGTACTTTAAGTTTTATTAGATTCTCTTCTTTTTAGCTAGTGACCAGTCAGTTTGAGACTATTTTTCTTAGAATATTACACCACTTATGCTTGCCTCCCCTGCTGGCTGGACTGGTTTCCCCTCTGTTGGGGCAGTCCAGTAATTATAGTATGGCTATTTCTTTATTTTGAACCTCTACATTGGTTTTGGAAGGCCTTATATATATAATACTACTAACTTACAAAAAAAATCAATTATGACACTTATCATGAACAAATTTCACCAACTATTTATTATTTTTGACAAAATCGTTAGCTCATACATATTATGAATTGATCACATTATCCCATCATTAAAAGCATTAATTATAACATTAAATTAGAATTGTAAACCATTAGAAATTAATTATGAAACAAATCTATTAGTTGTTCAACAACAAAGGACGAACACCTTCAGTAACCACTCACACAACTAGATCAAAGATCAACATACCAATGTTTTTACATGGTAAAACTCTTGCGGGGAAACATCCACGGCCCCATCCAATGTGGCCACTTGAGAAAATTTATTAACGCAAAAGAAAAATAGTTTGCAAGAGAGTTTCTCATAATCGATCATCGGAAAATGACCCTCTATGCTCTTTAAATAAATATCATGGACCAATCGATTGTTAAGCCATGGATAAATGTATTCATTAAGATAGAGGAGAATATGAGCCATCAGATCACTCTATGTTGGGAACATATCTTGACCTTCGGAATACAAATGCATACTAAAGAAACACACTTTAATTGAGCAACACATTAGATTGAGTTGGTCTTAACTAACTTCTAAGTGTCTAAATATCCTAATATCTCCCCTTAAGTAAAACATGGGATAGGATTGAAGGATTTACAAAGGCAGCACAATAGGAGAAGGAAGCAGGTATTAGATCATATCCCCCCATAATGACAATTTCATGAAATCCTAACATAAATCAAAGTTTGAAAAACTTTTCTTCGGTAAGAGACTTTGTGAAAATGCCTGCAACTTGATCTTTTGTAGGGAAAAATATCCCTTCAACAACTCGATCATGAATGAGATTTTTGATTAAGTGCATTTGTATCTAGATGTGTTTGTTGCATTGGTGTTGAACTTCATATTTGGTGATCTTGATGGAACTTTTATTGTTTCACCAGAGGGTGGTCAGATGTTACTGCTAGAATCCAAACTTTGAAAGGATTTTTCGAAGCCACAAGGCTTCTTGAATTGCATTAATCATTGCTTAGTTCTTTGATCTTGCTAAAGAAAGAGAAATAACTTGTTGTTTCTTACAATCCCAAGTGGCAGGTTAAGAACCAAGGCTAAGAACATAACCTATAGTAGAATTTTGATCATTAGGATCATCGACCCAATCTGAATCAGTGAAATCAACCAACAAAGGATTCCCCCCTGAACTATAATATATCTCAAATTGAACTATACCCTAGACATACCAAAGTATCATTTTTCTTTCTTTCCAATGGCTTTCATGGGGTGTTTTCATATTCCAAGCAACAAGACCAACAACAAAGGAAGTATCAAGATGTGTATGAGTCAAATATAAGAGTCTACCAACTAACTAATGGTACAAAGTGGCATCAACTTTGAGAGAAGTAAAAGTGGAAGAAAGTTTGAATCCATACTGGAAGGGATAAGGGGCTAGTTTAGAATCATCCATGTGAAATTAATGAAGAAGGTCACAAGCATACTTAGAATGTGAAATAAATATTCCTTCATTGGTTTGAAATACTTGGAGGCCAAGAAAATAATGAAAATATCATAATTCTATCATTTCAAAAAAAAAATTAAGGTTGGTTTTCACATGGGTTAAAAGTTCAAGGTCACTACCAGTGAGGATAAGGTCATAAACATAAAGAAAAATTATTATGATATGGATTCCTACTTTCTTGGTATATACATTAGGGTCAAAATGAAATCTATAAAATCTAGTGTTGAGAAGAAAGCTATTTATTTTAGCATACCAAGGTTAAGGAGCTTGCTTAAGACCATAAAGAGATTTCTTAAGGTGACAAACAATGATTGAGTCATTATGGTCATAACCAGGATGGTGTTCCATATATATTTATTCTTGGAAATATACATGCAAGAAGGTGTATTTAACATCCATCTAATGGACCTCCCATTTATGTGAGGTACCAAGGGATAGAACAAGGGAATATATTTCATTATAGTCAATACCTTAAACTTGGGATAATCCTTTGGACACTAACCGGGCCTTGTTTCTTTCAACACTTCTATCTAGTGCATACTTAGTTCTATACACCCATTTATACATGACAAGGTTTTTCCTTTTAGAAGAGGCACAAGATCCCAAGTATTGTTCTTCATTAAAGAACAATACTCTCCATTCATTGTTGTGTCCTAATTTCAATGGCCTAAGCTTCTACATTTTTTTCTAGGTCATGAGTCTATAAAACTTGAGCCAAAATAGAAGAGGTGCTCTAGAAATTTAAACGTGCCTAATGTGATATGAAGGGTCACTAACAATATCACCAGCTACTTCACATGTTGAACAGACCCATTTGGGAAGTGGTGGTGTTGGTGTAGGTTCATGTTCAATGTACTCATTTGGAGGAAGGTGAGCGTTGACGCCCAAAAGCGCAACATGGAATCTCTGCATGCAAATTGGTTGCAATGCCATTATTAATAATATATATATTTAATAATATATAAAATAGGTGGGACCCTGTTATGTGAATAATAATGAAAGGTGTTTTTTTGTGATTACACTCATGACTACCTTGCAAGATGACTCAACAGTTTGAAATGCAAAACCACTTTTTGGATGAATGATGGGGTTTCATGGCAATTTAATTTTTAAAAGGAAGGGGAAAAATGTTGTTTTAATGAGCATCTTGGTTTATTATTGCTACACATATAGTTTGACTTGTTGATTTAAACTCCAAGCATGGGTTATATATAGTTATGGAAGATTGCACTTATTATATTCTTGTTATTATCATGGACATTGGTTAAGTTTTATAAGGTGGCAATGCCTCCCTAGCAATGGATGTGGGACATAAGATGTATGTTGTGCTAAGTGTTAAGCATGCACATAAAACTTATGGGTTTATGGAAGGTGGTGAATTCGACTTTGTATTGAATTGTTATTTGGAAAACATAGTGGATTATGAGTTGGAGGTATTGGGTGTGATCGTACTTGGCTATAGTTGATGGAATTAATGAAAGAAATGGTGTGCAATTACTGTAAGTCGCTCTAACCCTACCTCGAGGTCGCCACCCTCACTTGGTTCACATTTCTGTTGGTTGCTTTGGCTGGTGTTGCCTCTGTTTTACTTGTCCTTGAAAATAATAGTTGTTCTTATTGGTTTTATGACATTCTCCATACAGGTATGATGGCTCTCACCTCTCCATTCATGAAATATATCTCCGATCAGAATAAAATCATAAGGTTGGCTCTTATATTTTCTTACAAAATATGTTTTCTTCGAAAGTTTAAATGAATGTATGCGGGTATCGATTGTGCAAATTGTTTTTAAGTGGATGTTCCTCCCTGTTAGAATTTAAATCTTTCAAGTTGAGAATAGTGTTCGAAACTCCTTTCTGTTTGGATTATGTGATTGCATTATCTCCAGAATGAATACTGCCTATGTGCTATGACTATTGGAAAAATTTATGGCAAGTTTTTTGGGTTTCACTCACATATGGTCATTAAAATTCAAGGGTTTCATTTTCTCTGTGAAACAAAAGAACAATTGTTTTTCTTAACGCTAGTACCTAGTGTTTGGAAGACTCATAGTGCCTTCAAATTACCTTTCAAATGGTTGTGAATATATGGGTGTATTTACTTTGCGGCCAGCATGAAAGTCTGTGGAAAATCTATGGAAAGTTTGTTGTGATAAGAGATGGTTAAATGGTTTTTACAAAACCCTTGTGAAGGTTTCTCTTTTGCGTTCATCCATACCTCGGTTCTTTCATTGATGTATGGCATTTAAGGGATTCAAATTTTGGTCTTGATTTATGTTATAAGTGATTAACCCGACAATAGGAAGATTGGTAATTTGTGTTAAGTCATGTCTCACTTGTAATTTCACATGGGATTTTGTCGATTTTGAAGTTGTATGATGTTAAAATAAATGATGAGCACCAATTTCACATGGGTTTTCGAAACCCTGTTCATTTATACAACAAGTATTAAGGTTGTGATGATGGATGTATGTGGTGTTCTCAACCTTCCATGCGCACTTGATGTAGTTTGGTTTTAATTGTTGGAATGACTTCGCTAACAATATTTTATAAAAACTTTGTTGATAAAAAGAAAATGAAGTGGAAATTAAAATTGTATAGTTGATAGTCTCGAAATTTTCCTCGGGTTTTATATTGGGTATTACAAAAATTGTTGTGTATTGGAATTAAATTATGAAACAAAGAAAAAATTCCACAATTAATTTATTGATGATGATGGCATTTTTTGGATATTATTGCATATAATAGAACAATAATCATATTTTTTCCCTTTAATTATACCATTTTTATCTCATTATATACCCCTCACCTTCCCAAATACATTTAAAGAATTCCCTGTTCTATTATTATGAAATTTAAATTCATTTTGAAAAAAGAAAGGATTAATAACAAAAGATAAAAGACTAAGTTGATAAATGGTATTTGAAAGTTGGATATGGATACAGTTTCTATTACTTCTGCATTTTCTTGAACAATATTCGTTGTTCGTTTCCCATCCATGCTACCATTTTTCGCAGATTATAATCCCTTCATCTTCCCAATAGCCCTACCACTCCCTGTTCAAATGGCAATTGATTATTGAGTTTTAATATGTTAATGGATGGATTGCATGTTCTTATGTGGTGAATAATAGAGACAACCTTTTGATTTTATTTAGGTAGAGTATATATGCATGGATTGTTAAGATTTTTTCATAACATGATTGGAATATTTCCTCAGGATGATTTTCTTTAGCATGGGTAGTAATGGAAGAGGTGCTAATAGAGGTAGAGGAAATTGGCAGAGGGGCCATAGAAGGCCATG
>JZKD02S1968333.1:457349-490021 GCA_000966675.3 Picea glauca | reverse complement strand
TGTTATGGTAATCAATACTAAGAATAAATCTTACACTGCCAAAGGAAAATATGGTCTTCCTCGTACTTCTTCCACCCCAAGCTCATCTTATCAAAGTACTTACACAAGTTGTCAGAACTTTGGATAATCAATGAGTGTCTTCTTCTCTTCCCTCTTCTAAGTATAAAATCCTTAATCAATTGGATAATATCAAAGCTGATGTTACTCGTTTGGACATGGTTTCTATCCCAGGACAACAAAATCATCTCAAAAACTTAATGGAAGGTCAAAATTCTACCATAGCTAATCTATTTGAAGAGTCAAAGGAAGAGGATTCAACTGTAAATAAGAAATGTGTAAATAATTTTAGGAACCCTGTAAAAAATCCTCCTTTTTATATCTCTGTAAAAATCATGGAGAAAATAGCTCATTGTTGCCTAATTGATGGCGGGTTTGGTCCAAGTGTAATGTCAAAAATTATCATGGAAGATCTTGTCTTATCATGCACTAATGAAAATTCTAGAAGCATGTTCTCTTATAACAATTTGTAGCAATCAACTATAGGTGAAATCAAGGATGTAACCTTAGTTGTGTGCACACATCCCGAGATAAGAACAACCCTCAACATCCAAGTAATCGATATGCCAGTAAGTAAATATTCAATTATTTTAGGAAGAGATTGGCAAGCCTTAACTGGTGGATATATTTCACTTGATGGAACACATTTGTCTGTCCCTCAGAATGGAAAGAACTTTATAGTCCCTAGGTAAGGAATAATTTCACTGTATATAGAGAATGTTCCCCAAACTAATGTAAACTATATCGAAGAATATTTGGGAGTGTACTCTATCTTTGTTGATGAGGGTGACACTATGCTTGTACCAATTAATTTTGATTATGGCATGTGGCACATGCATTTTGATGGCTCATGCTCAAATGAGAGTAATGGGGCCGACATCATTCTATGCTCTCTTATAGGTAAAATCCACAATTTTTCTTATACGTTAGAATTTGCTTGCACAAACAATGTCATCGAGTTTGAGCCCATATTGTTAGGCATCTAAAATGCATATAACCTTGTTTGTGGCCACCATATAGTTTTGGTGATTCTACACTTGTTTTGAATCTTGTACATAAGATTTATTCACCAAGCAATAAGTTGCTTAAACATTATACCCAAGTTTTTTGGATTCTCATTTCAAATCTGTTATCATTTAACATGACTCATGTTAAGAGGGAACTCAATTCAATGGATGATAGGTTAGTTGTGTTTGAATCATCCCCTACCCGACAGCTTTTACCTCAAAGACCTGATTGCACATTTCAATCTCTATATCATTCTCACATCTCTGATAACGTAGAATCATGGAAGGATTTCCTGAGTGATGAAGGCATTTGTGCTTTCATACAAAATGAATCGTTTAAGCCCAAAGAAATCATATCTATTGAAGATGAAATTTTTCCTAAAGGCCTGACTCCTCTCAAAAGTTCATTTCTGTCAAGTGATGTAGGCAACAAAGAAACACATAAGGAAGAGGAGTCAAAAACTAAAGTGGGTGATACCATTTCTGCGAATATTGGGACATCTGAATCTCCAAGGATCATTAAATTAGGTGCCCAATGTTCTGATGAAGAAAAAGAGAAATTCACATAACTACTCTGTGAATTTCAAGATGGTTTTGCATGGTCATATGAGGATCTCCATGGTTTTATCCTTCTCTCATACAACATGTCATTCCTATCAAGGAAAGGGTAAAACCAGTTAGGAAAAAACAAATACCTATTAACCTTGCACTCGAAGATATTATTTGAAAAGAATTGGAAAAATTATTGAAAGCTAATATAATATTTCCAGTTAAGTATTATGAGTGGGTTTCAAATCTAGTCCTTGTTAGAAAAACTATTGGATAGATAATATTATGTTTGTCGATTTCCACACGTTGAATAGAGCGAGTGTCAAAGACCATTTTCCACTTCCTAATATGGAAATGATTTTACAACAGGTGGCAGGGTCATAAATGATGTCCTTACTTGATGGTTTCTCTGGGTATAATCAAATCAAGGTAAAAAGGACTGATAGGTATAAAACCACATTTAATACATGTTGGGGCACATTTGCCTATGAACGCATGCCTTTTTTCTTGTCTAATGTAGGTGTCACTTTTCAAAGAGCTATGCAAATATATTTTGACGATATAATCGGTAAAATTATCCAATCTTATCTTGATGATTTGATTGTTTATTCTAAGAGTTGGTTGGATCATTTTCATCATCTTAGAAAAGTTCTCATGCATTGCAGAAAATTTGGCATTTCTTTAAATCCTTCCAAATCTATTTTTCGGTGTCACAAAGGGAAACCTCCTCAGTCATATTGTTTTTTATTCAGGAATAAACTAGATCCCAAAAGGATTACTACAATTCTAAACCTTCCTGCCCCCACCTCCAAGAAATAATTTCAAGCTTTTATGGGCATTATTAATTGTGTTCGTACGTTTGTTCTTGACTTTGTTTCCATGGTTAAACCAATTCAAATATTGTGAAGAAAGATCATTTTTTTTCTTGGACAGATGACATCAAGAATGTTTTCCTTAGGATTAAGAAAACAATCAGTTCTACACTGGTTCTGATGAAACTATATTTTGAGAATATTTTATTATATATACCAATGCCATCGAAGAAGCAATTTTTTTTATCCTCTTACAATGTGGTGATCAAAAAAATAAAAAACTTGTAGCTTACATGAGCCAGAGTTTATCAAATGATGAAATCAAATACTCTTATATTGAGAAACATGTTTTTTATCTTGTCAAGGCTATAGAAAAATTTCACCATTTTATTTTGGGAAAACACATGCAGGTAAAAGTCCCTTTGCTTGTTGTCAAGTTTCTACTTTCACAAACTTATCTTTCAGGAAAAATTGCACATTGTCTTTCCAAAATTCAGGAGCATGATTTGGCGATCATGAATTCAAAGACAATCAAGGGATGAGACCTATGTCTTCACTTAACTCAGCATCATGAACCAAGTGAAGAACTTGACGATCAATATAATCCTATTTCAGCTCTGTTTTATATTGAGAATCAAAATCTTGCTATATTTGAACATCCTGGGTATAAAAATTTGGTGTATTATTTGTAGTATCAAAAGTGTCCAGATGAGTTGGATCCTCACTAGAGAAGGAAACTCCACCTAGAAGCTTCCAAGTATGTCATTTTAGGAGACTTTTTGTTTATGAGGTCTGATGATGGTTTGTTACTTCGACATGTAAATGATAAAGAAGCAAAAAAAATTTTACACGAAATTCATGGATCATTAGTTTCTGTCATTCACATCGGTGGGCATTTTTATGCTAAGGGTGTTGCCTTTAAAATCATAAGAAATGGTAACTATTAGACTTTGGAATTCTGCAATTCCTATAAATTTGAAATATCTTGTGATAAGTGCCAAAAATTCGTTGGAAAAGAATGCCTTTATGCCATGCCCTTACATCTTGTCCTCTGAGATTTCACTTTTTCTAAATGGGGCCTAGACTTTATTGGTCCTATCAATCCTCCGTCTTCCATGGGGAATATATTTATTTTCATAGCCATTGATTACTTTACTAAGTGGACCGATTTTGTCCCTCTTAGACACGCATAGGATGAGCAAGTAATTTCTTTCTTAGAATCTGATATATTTTCCAAATTCAACATTCCATTATAGATCATTATGGACAATGGCCCGGCCTTCATTTCTGCAAAATTAGCTCAATTTTTGGCTAAGTTAGGGGTCAAACATTTCACTTCATCTTCTTATTACCCTCAGGAAAATGGGAAATAAGAGTCCATTAATAAGAAGCTAGTTAGGATCATAAAAAAAATTATAGAAAAAAAACCTCACCAGTGGCACGCGCTTCTCACTTATGCTCTTTGGTCAAATCGCACAACCACCAAAGAAAATACAGTTTGTACTCCCTTTCAGCTCATATATGGTCAAGAGGTTATTATTACTATTGAGATAGAGCTTTCCTCCTTACGGATGATGTTACTAATCGAAGAATTAAATTCTTCCAATGTTCCCCAAAGGATAAATGCAGTGTTAGACCTGGAAGAACAAAGAAATTTTTCCTTGGAGAACATAAAAAGAAGGCAGCAAACTATGAAAAAGTATTTTGACAGATGAGCAAAGGCTATTGAATTCAAGATTGATGACAAAGTCCTACTATGGGACTTAGCCCATGTTGAAAGAGGAATACATTCTAAGTTCCAAAAATTATGGCTAGGTCCTTTCAAAATGACTTTTATCCTGGGTGTAAACTCATACCTTCTAAAGGATTTGGAAGAGTGATTGTTCTCTTACAGTACTAATGGTTCCCACTTGAAACATTATGTGGAACTAGATTGATCATTAACGCTTGTATAAAAATCACTGTTGTATATAGTATTTTGTCTTATTGTTTTCTTGTTACCTTGGTTTGTTGAGTTTTTAATTTCGATTGTTTTCTTCTCGTAATAATCGGAAATAAAGTATGGATCAGTTTTTCCATAACAATGTTATTCTGTAAATATTGTTGATCGATGAAAAATAAGAAACGCATAGTTTTCATGATGTCTTCCTTTCAGACATCGATGAAATAGTTTTTTTCTTTCAATATTGTTGTAGGATAGTTGACTTTGTCTTCTTCCTTGTTTCTACTATCCCTTTCTTCCCTCCATCATGAGATTCAAGAGCATATTAGAAGTATTCTCCTTGAAAGTCTAAAAAGAATTATGTGTTACGTCTTGTTCGAATGTTATGCATATAGGACCAACCCCCCTCATACGTATCACTTTCCATAAGTTATTCCCAAACTCTCATCTCATTATTTCCCTTAAACCATATTTTTCCTCCTGTTGCATAACTATTATTTTCAACAGTTTTTCAATCATCTACTTCTATTGGTCTGCGAAAAAAAAACATTCTAAGTTCTAAATCTGTTGGGAAACATAATTCCCTATGGAATCACCAGTTTGTTGACGCCCAAAAGAGCAACATGGAATCTCTACATGAAAATTGGTTGCAATGCCATTATTAATAATATACTAAATAGGTGGGACCCCATTATGTGAATAATAATGAAAGGCATTTTTTTGTGATTATGCTCATGACTACCTTGCAAGATGACTCGACAGTTTGAAATGCGAAACTTCTTTCTGGATGAATGATGGGGTTTCATGGCAATTTTATTTTAAAAAGGAAGGGGAAAAATCTTGTTTTAATGATCATCTTGGTTTATTATTTCTACACATATAGTTTGACTTGTTGATTTAAACTGCAAGCATGGGCTATATATAGTTATGGCATATTGCACTTATTATATTCGTGTTATTATCATGGGGATTGGTTAAGTTTTATAAGGTGGCAATGCCTCCCTAGCAAGGAATGTGGGACATATGATGTATTTTGTGTGAAGTGTTAAGCATGCAGATAAAACTTATGGGTTTACGGAAGGTGGTGAATTCGACTTTGTATTGAATTGTTATTTGGAAAACATAGTAGATTATGCGTTGGAGGTATTGGGTGCACTTGTACTTGGCTATAGTTGATGGAATTAATGAAATAAACGACGTGCAATTATTGCACGTTTCTATAACCCTAACTCAAGGTCACCACCCTCACTTGGTTTGCATTTGTGTTGGTTTCTTTGGTTGGTGTTGCCTCCATTTTTCTCAGCCTTGGAAAGAATAGTCGTGCTTATTGGTTTTATGGCATTTTGCATACAAGTATGATGGCTCTCACCTCTCCATTCATGAAATATATCTCTACTCAAAATAAAATCATAAGGCTGGCTCTTATATTTTCATACAGACTTTGTTTGCTTCCAAAGTTTAAATGATTGTATGTGGGTATCGACTGTGCAAATTGTTTTTAAGTGGAGGTTCCTCCCTGTTGGCATTTAAATATTTCAAGTTGAGAATAGTGTTCGAAACTCCTTTCTGTTCGGATTATGTGATTGCATTATGTCCAAAATGAATATTTCCTTTGTGTTATGACTGTTGGCAAACTTTATGGAAATTGTTTTAGGTTTCACTCATCTTTGGTCATTAAAATTCAAGAGTTTTGTTTTCTCTATGAAAAAAAAGAATAGTTGTTTTGCTTAAATCTAGTACCCAATCTTTGGAAGACTCGTAGCTCCTTTAAGTTACCTTTCAAATGGTTGTGAATATATGAGCGTATTTACTTTGTGGCCACCATGAAAGTCTGTTGTGATAAGATATGGTTAAATGGTTTTTACAAAACCCTTGTGAAGGTTTCGCTTTTTCATTCACCCAGACCTCGGTTCTTTCATTGATGTATGGAATTTAAGGGATTTGAATTTTGGTCTTGATATATGTTATAAGTGATTAACCCAATAGTAGGAAGATTGGTAATTTGCGTTAAGTCATGTCTCACTTATAATTTCGCATGGGGTTTTGTCGATTTTGAAGTTGTATGATGTTAAAATAAATGATGAACGCCAATTTCACATGGGGTTTTGAAACCAAGTTCGTTTGCATAGCAAGTATTAAGGTTTTGATGATGGCTCTATATGGTGTTCTCAACCTTCCATGTACGCATGATGTAGTCTGGTTTTAATTGTTGGAATGACTCTGCTAACAGTCTTTTATAAAAACTCAATTGATAAAAAGAAAAGGAAGTGGAAATTAAAATTGTACAGTTGACAGTACCAGAAATTTCTTGGGGTTTTATATTTGGTATTACAAAAACAGTTGTGTATTGGATTTAAATTATGAAACAAAGAAAAGTGTTTCCAATTCTTTTATTGATGGTGATGGAATTTTTTGGATTTTATTTCATATAATAGAACAATAATCGTCTTTTTTCCCTTTCATTATACCATTTTCGCTCATTATATTCCCCTCACCTTCCCAAATACATTTAAAGCATTCCATGTTCTATTATTATGAAATTTAAATTCATTTTAAAAAAATAAAGGATTAATAACAAAAGAGAAAAGACTAAGTTGATGACAGGTGTTTGAAAGTTGGATAGATGCAGTTTATGTTACTTCTGCATTTGCTTGAACAGTATTCGTTGGTCGTTTCCCATCCATGCTACCATTTTTCACACATCATAAGACTCTCATCTTCCCAATAGCCCTACCACTCCATGTTCAAATGGAAATTGATTGTTGAGTTTTAAGATATTAATGGATGGATTGCATGTGCTTCTGTGGTGAATAATAGAGCCAACATTTTGATTTTATTTAGGTAGAGCATAGATGCATATATTGTTAAGAGTTTTTCATAACATGTTTGAAATATTTCTTCATGATGAGTTTCTTTACAAGAGGCAGTAATGGAAGAGGTGTTAATAGAGGCAGAGGAAATTGGCAGAGGGGTCATAGAAGGCCATGATTTTCTATAAATTTTGATATTGATCCACATGAATTAAATCATTTATTTCAAGTTGGGTTCTTCAACCTAGTTGGCCACGGGATCCTCCAGCACCAACCTGAGAGACCTCCCTTCCGGCCACATAAAAACTTTTATGGTATCCTCGTTCCCCCTCATGTGTCTATGCAGCCAGAACCACCTACCAATGATGGCTGGAAAGAGACTGTCCATCGGCCTGTTTCTCATCACCATGGTTGGCCTACTATGTCTCTTCCATTACCCCCTCCTCCACTGCCAAAAAATCAAAATCCCCAAGTTGATCATGTTATCTCACCCGTGCAGTCATCTCATGTAAGTAAGAGGCTAAAAAATTATGTTCCCAATCTTGAGAAAGATAAAGGAAGAGGAGTGGTTACTTCCTCCAAGTCATCCAAAGAGTCCTCTAAATATGTTTCTTCATGTCTTCATATCAAAGATGGTTGTTCTCATGTTATCAGTGCAATCCAGCCTCAAGGTTCTAATCATCCTAAGGTTGCAACAGAAAGATCAAAAGAGGACAACAGTGAAAGGAGGCCAAATTCCTCTCATAGTAAATATGGTTTTTAATGATTGTTAATGTTATTTTCTATTTTGAGGACAGTCTTTTTACTTTGACAATGTTTTGGACAACAAGCATATATTTAGGCAATTTTTTTGGACAGCATGGATATAATACTATTTTTGGATATGGTCATGTTATATCTTGCCGATATTAAAATATTTGATCATAAATATGAGAACGGGAGTTACAAGGAGGATGTTTGAATCAAATGATTGGGGTTTTATATTTCATGTTTGATGATTATTAAAGGAAATAAATGGGATTCACAAGGGGTCCCACCTATTTAGTTATTATTTAATTAGACCCATATTTATATATACTATTATTATTTGTCTCAACTAATTAGTTAAGATAATTAGGCTTAACTAAAGAAAGGTAGTTGAAATACCATAACTTATTGAGAAGGACTAAAAGCTCAATCAAATGAAGAGACAAATGAGGGAAAAATAGAAGGAGAATTTCAACCATAAGGTTTGCTCTATACAAGTGAGATACTTTCATCTTGCATTCATTCTGATTTTACTAGAAGTCTTAACCATCTTTATGACAGCAGGGTCTTATTGAAGGCGAAACGATTCAAAAACTGAATCATATATTTCAGCAGCTTGTTTTAAGGTGTATGATTTATCTTTGGTAGTCTGTGTGTTCTTGTATGTTTATAAATTAAATTATATGATTGATAAGGAATATTTTGCAAAGTCAAGTGACAGCATTTTGTGGCAAGTTGATCTAGCTCTTTAGTTATAGTTTTCTTTTGTTGTCAGAGTCTTTTTGTATGGTGACCATCGGATACTTCTAAATATTACTTTGGTCCCTGCCCTTGCAGGGGTTTGTAAGGAGAATTCAGCCTTGTATCTCATAATGAAATCAATACAAAAATCAGTTTTCTGATTTGGTTCTCACATATGTATTTTGATGATCCGGTTCATTTTTTTCTTTTATCTCCATGTACACTCATGTAATTTATGTACACATTCATGTAATTTTTGTTTAAGTTTATTTATTTTTCGCACAGTTACATATAATATTTAAACAAACCATCCTTGGTCCCTTGTACGTAATACATGTTGATTAAGTGATTGCTTTTATTTTTGTTTTAAGGCTATAAACCCCGAGTGACATTCCCAACTATCTTTCCTTAGCCAGGCAAGATCTAAAAATGATTAAGTAAGTTTCTTTATACCTTTTCCTCAACAGTGAGTAGGTGAAGGTGGACTTTCATCCTCACTGTCATCATATGAAGAAGAAGAAATCAGAATAGGAACAGAAGATGACACAAATGTTGAATATGGATCACAAGTTGGAGATGGCAGAACCATTGCTTTAAGCTCACAGGCCAAGATATTTTCATCAAATTTAACATCTATTCTAATAATAATTTCATTGGAATGAGGTTGAAGAATTTGATAACCTTTGACATCTTCAGAATATCCAAAATAATGCACTTCTCACATCTAGCTTAATTTTATTTCATGCTTCTTCTATTGGTATATTTTTTAAATCCTTTGTGGGAGTGTGATTTACTATGTAATTTTCACAGTTAATGGATTATTCCCAATAATGAAGACTTAATCCTTTAGATTGGATCATAAAATTAGCCACTTCTTTTAATGTGTGATTATTTCTCTCAGAAACACCATTTTGTTTTGGTGTATATGGAACATTATGTTGCATTTGAATGCCCTATGCAATGCAGTAACTTGTAAAACTATTGTTCACATATTCGCCTCCATTATCAATTCTTAACCTTTGAACTTGAGTTCCAGATTGTTTTTATACAAGGACCTTGTAGGCCAAAAAATTGTTAAGACTTCTCTCTTAAGTTTTAAGAAGTAAAACCTAGTGTGCCTAGATAAGTCATAAATGAAAGTTAAGAAATAATTGCACCTAGAGAAAGAAGGAGAAGAAAGAGGACCACAAAAATCAATGTAAACAAGATGAAAAGGGATTGAGGTGTGCCAAGAGGCGCGTTTCTCAAAACTGTCTCAATGATATTTGTAGAGAATACAACAAGCCCAAACACCATCTCTACGAGAAACAAGAGGAAGACCAATCATCATATGTTGATTACATAGTTGTTGCAATGAGTGATAGTTTAGATTACCAAACCGCTCATGCCAAAGTTTTTCTCAAGTCATCACTATGAGCTACAAAAACTTATGGAAAAAATGATGACCCAAAGTTTTTAAACTTGTACAACTTGGTAATATGATCAACAATTCCAATTGCTAGGACATGCTTAGGATATTTTAAATCCTTGATTACAACTTGGTGAGGTGAAAACTCTGTGGTTTTATCTTCACCTGAACAAGTGATCTGATACACTAATAGAAATTTGCAGGAAATACTTGGAACACATAATACATCATTGAAATGACCATTATCTACCTGAATTGTTCTAGACCCTACAACACTAAGATATATATCCTGACCAACAAATATTTTCTTGGTGTTACATTCATTAAGAGCATAAAATATGGTGTTATCCTTAGTTGTATGATAATATGCTCCAGAATCAATAAGCCACTCATCAGAAGAATAAGTAGAAGTTGCATTGAAGGAGAAACCAGAAGCAAAAAGGGCATGTCCATGAGAAGAAGAAGAAGAAGAAGAATCAATACCAATTTTGTGATTCTTCAACATTGCTCCTAACGCTTCTGTTTTTTTTAAACATTTAGACTCCACATGACCATATTTTCCACAAAAGTTGCAATGTTTGTTAGTCTTCTTACTTTTGGATTTTCCTACTTTGTCACCAGTAGGACTAAAAAATGGCTAAGAGGATTTGGGACCCTGGTTTTTTTATATTTTTGGTGAGGATGTTGCTTCTTAGGATTATTGGATCTATCTTTCTATTGGGCCACTAAGACTTTGTTGGATATACATGTAGTGCTAATCATCCCAAGTTTCACAATATTATCTTTCTCTTGAATCAAAGCATCACAAACAAACTCAATAGATGGTTCTTTATAAGCACTCCCTGGAGCTTCTCCGGTGGCATAAAATGTAGAAATAACAACAAAATATGCACTACCAATATTAGAAAGGATAACATATATTCATATGTCTTCCTTTAGATCTAGTTTGCAGTCTATACATAAAAGTCTAAGTGTTTTGAACTTAGATAAATAATCTTCAATGAAAGGAAAATAATTGGGAATTAAAGTCATTAAATGATTTTCTAACTAGTGGGATTGAATAATATTGTGTTTACCAAACACAACTTGAAGTTTTCCCCAATCTTCAGCGGGGGCATCAATGTCTTGAAGGTGAAACCTTAAATCAAGGGAAATGGACATTATAATTATTCCACATGATTCATCATTATTATTAGCCCATTTGGATTCATTTTCATCACCACTGGGTTCTTGTTCTTTTCCCAAGGTAATTTGATACAATCATTTACTTGTAAGTACATCCTCCATATGGGATTTCTATGATAAGTAGTTATTGTTGGTAAGAAAAAGATCATGAGGATAATCCATATTAAAAAATTTAGAGAATATGGATCTAAAGATTGGAATTGATGGTATGGATGAAAATATTTTAAAAAAATAGGTTGTTTAAAAAAAAGCAGCATTGAAAACAGACTTCGGATGTGAAAGTTATATCCTTTTGAAAAAAGGCATAAATTGTAACTAAAGAGTCATGTGGAAAGTAGAATTTGGTCCACGTGGTGATGCTCCTCTTTATCTAACTCTGCCTGTAATCTCACTTTTACAAGTAAATTACTTATGAAGTGACCCACTTTTATAGAATAAGGGGGAATCACTTTTACAATGAAGTTACTTTGTAAATTAAAGTCGCATACAAAAAGTAACTAAAAAATAAATATTAAAGTTACTTTATAGTGATTCAATTTAATACATTAAGTGAAATGTACTTTACAATGAATGCATGAACTTTTTCAAAAAGTAACAAAAAATAAACTTGAACTCAGGACCTCTTATTAAGTAAGTGAGCTAGGAAAAACAAATTATAATCTTAAGGAGGATGGGGGGGGGTCATGTTGTTGTTGATGTTGTGCTCCAAAGAATTTTTTTTTCATGCATTCACACACAAAAATAAATCACTTCTTGACAACAACAACAAGGGTTAGATATCGATTATTTTACTCGGAAAATGCAATTTTTTCCTCTCTTTCATCTTTTCGGATATTGCACAAGGCGCATGGCAAAGAGCATACACAGACAAGAAAACATTTTTCACTCTATTTCTAATTTTTCAAGATCACACATAGTGCAGGGAAAAGAGCATATACAGACCATAAAGAGTAGCAACCCAAAAACAAAAAGAAAGAAAATTGAAATTTTATCTTTGTAAAAATGTAAAAAGGGCATAGTCAGTCTTTATACCTCCAAATCTGATTGAAATGGTTATATCTTGGGAAAATGGAAACCTTTTTGAGAGAAACAAAAAACGTTCCTAACAGAAATGAGTTCTCTGGAAATAATGGAACATACCTTTTGGCCTAGAAATATACAGAAATAGAAGAAATCGGAGATACAACAACACAACTTCAATATCTCAATATACAACGGGAGTGGGTCTTCAAAAGCGTTATGATACCATGTTTGAAAACACAAGTATTCCAACAAAGGAAGAACACCTTCAGTAACCACTCACACAAATAGAATAAATATCAATACATCAATATTTTTACATGGTAAAACCCCTATGGTGAAACATCCACGGCCCCAACCAACATGGCCACTTGAGGCAATTTATTAATGCAAAAGAAAAATAGTTTATGTAATACCCCTGTTTCCCCTAGTTTCTAAATATAACTATAATTGGATAGGAGAATATGGAAGACTAGTTATGTGTGAATGTTGGATTTTATGAACATTTTTGTTATAAAAGGTCAATGTATGTATTTTTTGTTATTAATAGAAAATGGATAAGTGTTGCATTACTATTGAAAGAGGGGTTTTCCGAGATATACCACGATGCTATGAGAGAGATGGTGAGGGGAAATAGAAATGGTTGAGATGACCCCCCACCAAACCAGTACCTTACTATATTTAATGGCTCAAACCCAGAACAGTCCTCTGACCCAGAAATGAATTACCAATTGGAATCGTAGCTGGAAGAGTCCTCCTCAAGAGTTAATGAGGAGATGGGGCAAAGTACCAATCTGCAAGAATTCCAGACTTGACCATGAGCTGGGGATTCATACCCACGCAACCTTACTGAGGAATTCAAGAAAAGCGGTAATTCATGGGCAGAGGCAGAGAGGAGCGAGGAAGCATAGTTGAAAGACCAAACTCAAGAAGAGAAAAGAGTGATTGTAGCTCTCTCGTTTGAGGAAGAACTGAGAAATAATCTCGTTTTGGGTGCAAGAATTTGTTGGCAAGGTTTTGTTCCAAGCTGATAAATGGGGATGATGAGTGATTGTGTAAGTAATTGTGCAGACTTCATTGCTTGGTATAGAGAAAATCAATTGTCAAGATCCCGTGGGAAGAGGAGAGTAACCTTTGTCCCTAACTATCACTAAGCAAAAATAAATATTCTCTCTCAGACCATCATGATCTAGCTCAGGGGTAGCCAATGATAAATACATTCAAGAGTGGTTTTTCCTATGGTTGGGTGGAAACGGGCACCCCTTTCAGTAGTCGCTTCATGAATTATGGTTTTCTAATAAGCATTTTCATACTTTGTGTATTGAAATGGAAATGATGATTGAATATATTTATATGTCTATGACTGAGTTCTGTATTGAATGATTAAGGTACAAATATGTATTGTCTCTCTATGAACCCTTGATTTTGAAAGGTATTCTACTTCCCTCATCTTAGAATCTCGAGAGCTATGGGAAGTAAGTATGAAAGAGTGTCAAGGAAGGATTTATATGGATTCTTAAGTCATGCCAACCTCAAGAATCTAAATTCATGAAAATACTAAGTTCAAACCCTATGGAAGGAGGGTGCCTCATTCATACCTTTCACTCATGTGACCAAGGACACTCATCTCCTTAACCAATTCACGGCTAAGACATTAGTGCATATCCCACAATATTTTTTGAAGGACCCATGTGATTAAGGTCTAAGAACCCTGCGCTAGGCCAAAAGGATATAAGCCTTTCTGGCTTCGAAAATTTGGGAGTCTGGAGCTCTAGAGTGTTTCGATCTACCCCACCGTTAAACCTTGATGCATTCATCAATCACAAGGTAATGCGAGCCACATATCCGAGGGTATTCGGGAGTCCCCTTGGTCATTAGATCTACGACAAGGTAACTTTGGTGAAGTCCTACTTTGGGAGAGCATGGATGTCATAGAACCAAAATCCCCAAGCACCGAAGTTACGAAGTGTTGAGAACTGTGGATCTGGGGAGTTTTTTAAGAACCCCTCTTAACCGTCCAATTATCTCGTGGAGGGGCCCATGTACGGTACTTCAGTGAATTCTTACATTGGTAGAACAGAGCAACCATGACGTTGAAACATCAGAAGGTTGGAACTACGAAGTGACAAGGACCATAGATATAGGGACCCTTCAAGATCTCCCCTGACCATTAGATATATACCATGGTCATCCCGACATTGACTACTCCAAGAGCATGGAGGAAGTCACACCATGGATCCCCCGAACGTTGAATTTACGAAGTAATGAAGGACATAGATCCAGGGGTTATGTGGACACACCTTCACCATGAGATTGAAGGGCATGGAAGGCTATCAGTTCAGAGTGATGTGGTACACTAACATCACCTAGGGTGATGTGGACCCATGTTTGACATGCCATGTGTCATCTAGATTCGTATGTTTCGCAGACCCTATGTTCCCATTAAGATGTGACATGTTTCACCCGCTGTAAGGGCCACATGTCATATCTTCCTTTCCATGTGTCACCCCTGGAAACTTCTTACATGGTACATTTGGTAGGTGGAGTACTCAAGATCCACCTGTCCTTACCTACATGTCTAGTACATCACCATGTGTGAGGGTGGACCCTTCAGGAGTCCAGGACTTTGAGACTTTGTAGGTTTGGGGTGTAGTATCAAGGATAATCCAAAAGGCTCGAAGGATGGAGCCACATGGTGATATTTTTGGCTCCTTCAGGAGTTCAGGAATTAGGGAGTCCGAAGGATAGGCATGCAGAAAGGAGAAGCAACGTTCGGCGCCAAAGAATCAAACATCGAACTTCCCTCTATCTCATGTGTTAAATTAAGACCATGTCTCGTCGTTGGATTGAATGATGGATGAACCTCCCTGGCCCCCGTGGATGTAGGAACTTGGAGATGGTATGAATCATGTGGATCCACGTGGGTGCCATGTGGCACATGTCCGATAATTCCCAAAGAACTTCAAGAGGCCATAACTTGCAATCTAGAGCTCAATTTTGAGTATGGTAGTAGCCATTAGAGAGCTATGGTTGAGTAGAAGAGAATGGAGATCTTGGAGAGATGATTCGAGATGACTAAATTAAGTGAAATTTTTATGCCTCATCCCTAGAAAAGGGTACTTAGGGGTCGGGTGTGTTACAGTTTACAAGATATTTTCTCAAACTCGATCATCGGAAAAGGACCCTCCATGCTATTTAAATGGAGATCATGTATCAATCGAGTGCTAAGCCATAGATCAATGTATCAGTTAAGATTGAGGATAATATGATTTGGTATATCACTCTATGTTGGGAACATATCGTGGTCATGGGATTACAAATACATACTAATGCATACTAAAGAAACACACTAAGTAACACAATTTCACCTACATTAGATCAAGTGGATCTTAAATAAATCCTAAGTGTCTAAATATCCTAACATTAGTCACACAAGAAGTTATCCATTATGAGAAATAATAATCATGGGCAGTTCTCTGTAGATGGGATTTAGTGGTTTAAATTTGTCTTTCTATTGAAAATTTTCTTTGCATTGGAGTTGAAGTTCATTATGTATTTTGGAAATATGTTTTTTATATATGTGATTCAATTATTCATATACTTTTTGTAGTTCAAATTAATTATGTGTTGGAATTGATTCATTACCTTGGAGTTAAAACTCCATATAATCATGCAACATTTTATAGGTAAAACTATAATTATCACTTAAACAAATGATACAAAATGGCTAAATGTACTAGACCAATTATTTATTCTAGAACCTATGGGTTATGGAGCCACCAAACTTATGTTGAACCACTCTAATTTTTCCATAACATATTGAATTTCAATCACCCCATAGATCTTAATATGTTGCATCACCTTACGTATGAATTTCTAAAAAAGGATGAAAAATATTCTTTATTATTTTCATCAATTTATGTTTGTACTATGACTAGAATAAGTTGCACTAGAAAATCAACCAGTAGCATGCCTTTATAAAGTTTTTCAAATTTATCCTACTTGCATTGTAAAACACAAAATGAGGGCTTCATGTATCATCCAACCTAGTCAAGAACATGATTGAAAAAAATTGTCAGGATAAAATGTTTTGATAACAATTAATATAATTCAACCATAGTTTCATGCCCAAGAATGGTCAATAATCTTATGTTGATGTCTAACTATAGTTTATAGTTGGTTTCCTTCATCCACATTCCACTACCCTAAATAATTTAAGTGAAACATTTCTTTCAATTTCTTGTGTTTATATCATGCTCAAATTCTATTTCTTTGTAAAATAATTATATGCTACAACACAATTAAACCTAACACATGTCAAAATCACTTTGTTTTTATAAATGAGGACCTTTATTGCATCTCAAAAATCCTTTTGTACATCCAAATATATGATCAACACTTCAAAGTCATTGTGCATATTAGTAATTACACCATTATATGTTGATAAACCTCTTCCAAAGTGAACATGATTCCTTTTATGGTGCAACTAGTGCTAGTATTCTTAATTGACTCCATGCTCAATGAAGAAGTTCCATGTATGAAAATTAGAACTTCTTCTATTGCAATTTATACATTGTACGGTATCCCCACAATTCGCATCAAGAAGAGGTGACAACATAAGGAGAATTACACAACAACCTTTGTTTCTCTCACGATCAATGTAAATCCAAATATAAATGGAGACACTAAAGTGAAAGATTTGAAAATGAATTAGAATGAAGATACTTTAGGTTGTAACATGGAATTCATGAACTCTTATAAGATACATGACATATATATAGTGAAGGTTCCATTGGAAGAGTGTTACATTTATGAAAATAAAGTTATCTTGTGTGAAGGACACCACCCAACAATAAGTGCATATACAAATGTTGCACATGTAGGCGAAAATAAAATTTAGTTTCCATATCTCACTTTTGAAGCTAAGAAAATATTTTGAGGCCAAAAGATATAAGGACATATTTTATTGTATGAAGATGTTTATATGTATGTATCTATGTGGCTATGGTTCTTGAAGGAATAATTGTGTAGTTGAGGTTCTAATGCACCCAATTTATTAGAATGTTACACTAATATTCAAGGGTTAGAATAATGTTTCTATCCACGGGCTCAACAAGAGGTGTTTGACACCATTGTTGTGGGTATATTTTTCATCAAGGTTGTACAACTAACACTAATATAATGGTTGTGTGTTAGATCCATACAAAATGGTCTTTAGAATACAAAAACCATATCGTATATCTACTCTACAAAATTCAAACCTGTTGATGGGCGAAATTGACCGCCCGTCAATTGAAAGAGTGGATCCGGTCTGGGGTTGTCTAAATAACCCAAGCCGTTTTGGATAACCCACCCTGACGGGTTTAGTGGCTCCGTTAGCCGATCTAAGTCCTAAGAAAACAAAAGAAAACTACTCTAAATTAATTAATCTAACTACAAATAACTATTAAAACAAACTAATAAACAAATCTAACTATTATATATACAATCTACTATCTAATACTACACAACTATAATTCTATAAAATCAAATGTTCAATTACTAACAGAGTCAAATTTAATTACAAATGTACAATATTTACAAATTACAGATTTGAATGAAAATATGAAAAACTCATTTGTAATATGTCCTAAGACAACGAGACTATTGTTTTTTATTTTATTTTATTTTTTTATTTTATTTTATTTTATAATTTTATGAAAAAGAAATAACATAAAACTAATTAAACTAAGCAACTAAAATAATAACTCTAACTACGAAACTAAACTATACATATATCTAACTAAACTACTTGTACTATACTAACAAATTAACTATTAAATACTAAATAACAAACTGACCTGAAGTAACGCTCCAGGTTTGTCCTGTGTATGCATTGATTGTCTTAGCTGATCGGAGGGAGGAAACCCGCACCAAATTTTTTGTAAGCTTCCCGTAAACTAGAAGCAGTTGTGCTCTTCAAATACAGATAACAGGACAAACAAGACATAAAAATTTACAACAACCTTATGATTTATAAATCTTCATAGTTAGATAAATCTGTATGCAAAGATCTATACAAAATGATTCAATTAACGAAGAAGAGAAATCTATGATTCATTAACTGAAACAAAGTAATTGTTGTACTTTAAAAATAGGAGAGATCAGATATAGACAGCATATAAATCCAATCACATCAGCATACAAAGAATTATGATAGCTAAAGTAGTCGATAATTCATTGCCAACTAATATGCAAAAACTTGAAACACAAGTTTGATATATTGAAAGCGAAAGATGTTACAAGACATCAACTTTCGTCTCAGTTTGAATCATAAATCCATAGTCTGGTTCTCCCACAAGTGAGGATGATTATGTTTATTACAAATAATGACAAGTATTTAAAGACCTTACACAGGGTAAAACATCCCTGTGGAAGTTATCAAAACTGTTTACACAAATCTGGGAAAATATCCCCAAGTTTCTATCTCTAACTCAAACTAACAACTTAAAAATAAAAACTACATCACACAAATATCTCCTAGACTGACACAGCATGCCCAATTGATTATTGCAATTCGAATGTACCTGAAAGAGGATAAAAATAGGCAACTTAAAAGGATATTTTACTAATAAAATTGATAAAAATCTAATTTCTAAGACTAGCTACAGAATCCTGCGATTATGTAGCTGGTCTAAATCAAACACAAAATCATTTTAAAATATAACTCGAACTTAAAGAATTAAATCCAAACTATCAAACCAATATTTGATTGCTAAAAGCATCATTCAAATCAACACTTGCTAAATCGTATTCAACCAAACAATAACAGAGATGAATGCACTCTGTTTAATTCGTTATCACCAATTCGGGTATACAAAATCGTATTGGATAACTCAACAACAATAAAATCATTTTCATAAACCAATTGAAATCGATACAGTTAAACAAATCATATGAAATCATTTATGATGCCTCATTCATTAACAAAAAACACGATCGAATCCACACAAAATCAACAAGATCGTTTTCAAATTGATATAACTGTATTAACATAAACAAACGACCCAGGCTATTAGCAAATCAAATCAAAACTGGTATATAAATTATCACAAATGAAATCGTAATAGGATTAATCGGTTGATAATAGGGTATGTGGGATTTTTCAAATGTTTGTTATTGCCAATTGGGGAAAACACAATCAACTGACAGTCCACAAAATCATCACTTGAATTCATTTCAAAATGAACTATTAGCCGAATTTTTTCATCCGAATTCAACAAAGATAAAATCAAAACCAAAACAGTAGCATCAAATCGATTTTTGATACGAATCCAACTCATAAAAGAAATCGTGCTAACTCAAGATACGCAACAACAAGAGCAAATCGAACAGTTTGAGTTTGACATAATCGTTATGAATCAACACATTTCCATGATTTCGGTGAAGAGATCTTTTGCACAGGTCAGATATAATCCAAATCCAAATGAGAATGTTAACAAAATAGAGTCATTTTTCCAATTTGATAGACTACATCGTATTTATCAAGCCAATTCAATCCTATAAAATCGTTTCAAAAATCAAATCACAAGAACTATATCAAAGCCGTTGATATCCAACGACAACAAAATCATGTTAAATCAAAACAGAACCGTGTTCTAATTTTAACGTAAAAACCTCATGTTCAGGTTAGATACAAACAAAATCCAAGCGAAAGCAAAACTCATTGATTTCGTTAATTCAAACCAACAGAATTATTCAAAACGAATCAAAACCAGTGAAAACCAATCAATTGCTAAACTGGGCACGATCAAATCATATAACCAAATCATAACTTCATTTAATTTTAGCAAAATGAAAACAATGTATAGGATCCACAACACAACCATTTTTTATAATCAAACTATGACAGAGTCATCTCGAACAATGGATAGAGCTAATTGAAAACCAAACTCAATTCATTATATTAATCCTAGCAATTCATAAAAAGAAATTGATATTGAAATTCATACCTGGATAATCAGCAGACTACTTGGTCATGATAGTTTGGAATTGACGAAGGCTGTCGCTGACTCGAAATTCCTAAAAACGATCGAACCAGTGGTTTTCTGCTTCTTGTCATTAGCTTGAAGCTTGTCCCTTTCTCTTGACAGCACCGTGACTTGGTTCTTTAAAGATTTAATTTTCGACTGTAATAAGGGAACGTCGGTATAAAAGTGCTCCAGCCACACATTACATTGAACACATGTTGTCTGCTCAGACTTCGAAATTGCAAGCGAGGGTTGGTTTAGATCACCGAGGGTTCCATTAGGTAGCTTGATCCCTAGGTAGCTAGGATTATTCTTTAGGCAAGGGGGTAAATTATAAACAAATTCATAGGGTGGCTCGGAGCACAGACCACGAGAATAAGGGTATTCTCCAGCCAGGAAGCGCTCGATATCAGAGTTCGAGTCTTCACTGAGGACTATGGGGTTTTGATCATCATTTGGCCTAGGTTTATTCCGAGCAAGTCTCGATATCAATCGAGCACTCTTTTTACCTTTGCTATCGACAGTAGGGTTACCCTTGACTTTCTTGCTCACAGGCTTTTTTACAGCCTCAACCTTATCTGTTATAATGTCAGATAGGTCGATATCAGGGCAGACTAAGGGTTTGGGAAAGGGTAAAAGGGCATGGAAAGGCACAAGTGGCCCGACCTTAGTCTCGCTGACCACAGGCTTGTCGATTTGGAGAGACTCTGAATCAGCAAAACCATTTCAAGAGAGAAAAGATTGCCAACTATCGCCATAAAGGTTCAAATGGTGAACGACGATGAGTCTGATCAATTCGTGGTGGAACAAGATACTATTGGCCTTCTCTCATTTAAACCTCTTTGACATCTTGTATAGACTACGCAAGTAGTAAAATGGCATGTTCAATGGATAACCCATGAAATTCATTAACAGTCTAAGGTGATAAAGAAAAACCAATCCATACCGACCCTCACAGGTCACAAATTGTGTAACCATTATCAAAAGGTCATGCCACCTAGGTTTAAGCATGGAAATAGGCATACCTTTGTCACAGGAAGTGACTTTTCATGATACGAATAGTAAAGGCCATGGAACCTCGTCGACTTTAGAGTTTTTAAACCATCGTTGGCCTGTGGCTTCCAATCCTGTGGCAGAGCTTATGAACTCTTCATTCAGCTCAAGATGAATGTCACCTACTTTAGCCCTACACCCATAAAAGGTAAGGGTGAATTGTTGTGCAACAAACAGAATGAAACCCTCGAACCTCTGTACAAACCTGAGCCAACCACTATCCTCTAAATCTTTCTAGGCATTATCGAACAGTAGCAGGGCTTGATTACCATTCGGCTCAATTCACACCACCGGTGCCATATACAGGATCACACGGTGAGAAATGTGAATGAGCCAGGGTTTGAGCACAGCATATGCAGGGGCAGAACGCTCACAGGCTTACCCAAAACTAGCAAAGGTGAAACAGGGATAGGGGTAAACATTAATGACATATTGTGCGAAGGTGGTGGAGCTATTTCTGCCATGAAGAATAGTCATTACCATGGTACAACCGCAGGTGCTTACAACTTATTCAAATCACAAAACATATGTGTTACAAACATGCCACTTCAATCAATCGATCGAAACCTTTGGTAAGTGGATTAATCCTTTGCGCGAGCAATAGTTATAGTTTCAAAACCAAAGCAATAATCGAAATCGCACCAAGGGTTTGGTTATATGAAACATGTGTTGTATGAAACGTTTTATACCAAGGGTTTTTCCACAACACAAATGTGTTTTCAATGTGCCAAGTGAATCGATCAAAGAACATATAAATCCAAATCACCAATGCATCATAAACTTGATCAAAAGAATATCACCACAGTCTTGTAAACGAAGTCTCAAATAAGAATGTCAAAAGAATAATGATCTTGCAATCTTGTCAATTGTGTAATGATAAACAAATTCGAAAACACGATGAGCATATAAACAAGAGCGATCATAACAATCCAGTAATGATTTTAATGTGACTTCATAAATCAATTTTTCACGCTTTCAATCGTGAAAACAAGAACAAAAGTGAGTGTGCAAATGCATATAAAACAATAGTGTCGTTTTATTGAAGAGATTGCAACAAAATCAAAGTTTGCAAAACTCTGGTGTAGGCAGTTTATAAGGACAGTATAAAAATGTGAATTGGTTGCCAACAATGGCGACACACTGGTAGAAGCAGTTATCTCTGCCAAAAGAACAAATTCATATTAGGATAACGAGAAAAATTCTAACTCAAAGATAACAACCAGAAAATTGTGTGAACATCATCATTAACCAAATATCCCAGCAATGTTTAAAGGATGAAAGCTGATAACAGTCTCAAGACAAGTGAGTTGCAAGATTAAAGATAAAATCTCCAATACTATTGACAGAGCCATTGCTGCCAGTAGGCGTCCATAGCCTCGACAGGGTTTCCATTTAACCCACTCTGACATCCGTATCCTGCCAAGAAGTTCTAGATCAGAATAAAGGACATTAAGAGGTTTCTTATTTGCAAATTTTCATATACCTGACATTGCTTCGCTGCCAGCGGGCCTGTTCAGTACCCCGGCGAAGTTGTCTTGGCGTCATGCATGCATTTAACCGCTACCAGTAGACCTTTTCATCATCCCGGTGGGTTTGCAAGGACTTCCCACAACTCTTTTATTGATTTATTTTGTTTTGTTTTTCAAAGACATATAGTTGAGCGGGCTGACGCTGAAAATTATGATATCTTAACATAGTTTTTCAGATCTCAGCAGATTTTCTTAAAAGTGTCCTTTATTAAGATCCAGAGATGTTTCATTTACAGAAGCAACTTCCTAAGATAGGGAGACATCTTCTGAGTCATTCCCTTAAGGAAAAGGAACATCGTAAAAAGATAATAGATGATCCCAACAAGCTTATGTTAGATATTGAAATCAGTTAACTTCTTTCAAATGACAAACTTTTGCCACTTACAGATGTAAATTTCAAAAGTATACAATTGATGTTTATACAATTTTCTTAGCAGTTATTTCAGCGAAGGAATTTTCTATTTTCTTTGTCTGAATAGATCAGTATACAGGTATGTGTATTTCCAAAAACACAAGTTGATAAACTCAAAAGAGAAATCAAAAACAAAAAGTGAAAGAAAAAGCAAACAAAAGAAAAATATGTACATATTGTACAAGGGTTGTCGTCAAGCAAAGTATCTTTCCAGGGCTTGGCCATTCACCGGATAGGTGTCAGGCTGCCTTTCAAGATTCTGCAATCGGAAAGAACTGGGACCCAACTTTTTAGCAATTAAAAATGGTCCAAGCCATAAGTTTTGAAATTTCGTGTGCTCTCCTTTTCCCTCATGCGGTTTGTCCCATTTCAAGACGAGGTCGCCTACTTTGAAATTCCTATCGGAAGCAAAGTTAGAATCGAAACATCTTTTAACCAATAATTTATGTTGATCTAAATTACATTTATCTTGGGATCTTACCTCTTCTAGCTTCATCAAAGCGTTAATTCAGTTTTCCAAAGGGGGGAGATCTTCTTCCTGAATTTTCTGCGATAACTGAAGTGAAGGAAAAAGAATGTGTGGTGGAAGAATTTCTTCTCTTCCATAAACGAGAAAAAAGGGGGAGTTACCTACAACATCTTTTGGTGTTACCCTATCAACCCATAGTGTGTTCAATAGTGCATTGTGCCAGTTTTTGTGATTTTCAGCCACCGTTCTCTTGATGATTTTAATCAAGTTCTTATTTGTTGATTCTTCCAATCTGTTTCCCTGGGGGTAGTAGCTAGAAAAATACTTCAATTTAATTCCTTTTCCCAAAGAAAAATCACTCATCTCAAGAGAGGAAAAGTAAGAAGCGTTATCGAATACTAAACAGTTGGGAATACCAAAATGAGTGATAATATTCGAATTTAGAAAGGAAATTACCTGACTAGTATTCACAATTCTTAACGTAGCAGCTTCAGACCATCGAGTAAAGTAATATGTGGTTATTATGATGAACTTATGCTGTTATGAGGATGGGGGGTTGATTGGACCTATGATGTCAAGGCCCCACTGCTGAAAAGGAGAGTCTATTGAAATGGGTTGCAAAGGAAATGCTGGTTTTTGTAACCGCCCTGATGCTTTTTGAAAAATGATACACTTACAACACAAGGCATGGGCATCTCTAAAAAGTGTGAGCCAATAATAACCAACTCTTAAAACCTTATGAGCAGTAGTGTCACCACCAAAATGACCACCAACTTCTCCTACATGCAACTCTAGCAAGACTTTTTTTGCTTCGTCTTTATTAAGACAACGCATCAGTACGACGTCAAAAATTTGACGAAACAGGATACCATTAACCAGATGAAGAGAGGCAGACTTTAATCTCAACACTCTTCTTTTAGTGGGATCCAGGTGACAGGGGGATGACCCATGTTCAAGATAGAATATTATATCGTCATACCATGGACTGACAGAATTTTGTGCGCAACAGATTGTGTTTTGATTGTGTTGTCCTAGGTTTGACGTCTCACTTTCTTCTTGCTATCCTGCTACTGAATCAGCGACTAACTTGCATAACCCTTGGCCTCTCACTATCTGAGATGGGGTGATTTCTAAGTCATATTCCTGCAAGGAGGTGACCCAGTTAGCCCTCTTTTCTCCTAGTTCCTTCTGCACTAACAGGTTCCTAACGGCTGGGTAGGGGACAATGACTTCCGTCCTTGATTTCAAAAGATAGGATCGGAAATGCTTGACTGCTTTGAAAATAGTGTAGGCTTGCCGATCTACCACTGGGTAATTAAGTTCAGCGCCTTTGAAAGCATATCTCATAAAGGCGATGGGTACTTCGTTGTTTTTGGTGTTCTTTTGAGTTAGGATGATGGCATAGGAACTGTCAGAAGCAAAAGTGTAGAGTGTAAAGTCTTGAGAAAAGTCAGGGCTCATGAGAGACGGAGCGTCTATTATGGCCTTATTTATTGCATTAAAAGATTGATTTTCTAGGGGTCCCTAGTGATAATGGGTGTCTTTATTAATTAAATTCTGTAAAGGCCTGACCATTTCGGAGACTCTGGGGATGAATCTTCTCATGGAGTTAATCTGGCCTAAGAAAGACTGCATAGATTTTTTGGATGTAGGAGGGGGAAGTTTCGCGATGACTTGAGTCCTTTCGGGATCGATAATAATCTCTTCACTTGTTACAATAAATCCCAAGAGTTTACCCTTTTCTACTGCAAAAATGGTTTTTTTAGGATTTAAGGAGATGACGTATTTACGACATCATTGTAGAATGGCTCGTAAATGAGCTATATGACCGGTTTTGTTTTTAGAGAATACAGTAACGTCATCTAAGTAAACCATGATAGACTGATTGATTAGGCCTCAGAAAGCAATGTCCATTTCTCTCTGGAAAGTGGCACCATCATTAATTAATCCAAAGGGCATTTTTTGATAAGCATAGGTGCCCCACGGGGTGCGAAAGGTAGTTTTAAGTTGGTCTGGAGGAGACATCAGGACTTGGTTGTACCCTGAGAAACCATCCAGCAAGGATAGCCTCTCAGAACCAAATACATGTTGAAGGATCTGTTCCATGGGTGGGACAAGATAGTTGTCTTTATCGAACGCTCTATTAAGGTTTCGAAAATCGCCGCAGAGTCGGATTTCCCCACTTTTCTTCTGGACAGGGACAAGGTTAGAAACCCATTGAGTGTGCCTAATAGGGAAAATAATCTTAACATTTAGGAGCTTATTCAATTCTTTTTGAACAGTCGGTTCGAGCTTAGTGTGCATTTTTCTCAATTTTTGTTGGAAGGGAAAGGTTTGGGGTTTCATAGGAATGGCATGTTGTATGATGTTAGGGTCAAAAGTTTTAAGGTCATCATATGTCCATGGAAAGACATCTTTAAATTCTTTGAATAATTTAATAAATGCAACTTTTTCTTGTTCAAAACATCCTACCCCTAGATTAATGCACTGTGGATTGTCCTTAGTTCCTAAGTTTACTTTTTCATATGATAATGAGGAACTATTGGTTTTACAGTTGACCGACTTTTTAAATTTATCTTGAAGATCATAAAACTTCTCTAATCTAACTACAAATTTAGGGATCGATTTTACCATGGCCGATGAAGATTTAGGAGTTCTTGGATCTGGTATTACCGTGAAATCGCGTAAATTGTCGTCATGAGTGTGTTCGTCTATCACCACATATTGAAAAGTTTCTTCCATATGCAGGAAGCTAATAATCTGTTGATCGTCATCAAAGAATCTCCAGTTCGTGATGTTGTCGGGAACGGATGGCCGGAAGAACAGTTCGACGGAGAATGCATCCGGGGACAAGCCTTCTACAGGAAAAAGTTTAGAAGCTACATTAGCTAATAGATCTGCTTCAGAATTATTCAGTCTAGGGATGGAATTTATATTGAAAGAAAAAAAATTATTCATTAAATTCCATACCTCGGATTGGTAGCTTTTGAGATGCGGAGACAGACAGTGGATAGAATCTCTTACCTGTCTAACCACTATTTCAGAGTCACCAAAGACAACCAAGTTTTGAATGTTCATATCCAAAGCTTTTATGAGACCTTGTAGTAAAGCCTCATATTCTGCAGTGTTATTAGTGCATTCAAATTCTATCCTACATGTGATCAATGTTTTGTTACCTACCAGATCGATAATAACGCAGCCTGCTCCAGCTCCTTCTCTGGACTTTGACCTGTCAAAATAAAGAGACCAAATTTGATTTCCATCGGGTACATGAGACCGTTGCGTAGAAGCTGTTGGCTACACATATGCTACAATCTCAGACTGTTGTTCTGGATTGGTGAGAGCTGATGCCTCGGCCATGAAATTGTCGAAAAAGGTGTCCATCCCTTCTACTTCGGGTGAATCCGTAGGAGGTGTAAATGGTTCATTGGGATCGTTCAAATCTGTGACTGTGAACTTAAGGTAGCATTCACGATTTACCTTGATCTTGTTGGGCTTGTCGTTCTCTAGAAGCCATAGGTGAGACCAATCTATCGCAAAATAGCCATGTAGCTGCTCCGACCAGTCCCTGCTTAAAAATAGACCATACACTTCTGGAATATCCACAACAATTATATCAATGACTTGATGAACCTTGGGGTTAGACGATAATCTTATAAGCACATTCTTTAGTTCGCCTATAACTTTAACATTGGTCCGATCAAGTTGTATGATTTTTAAGGTGGAGGGTTCAACTTCGGCGTTAATCTTTTGGCATACAGACCATGGCATCACATTGGATGACACTCCTGAGTCTACCATAAAATTGTGCACGTTTCTATTAAATATTTCGAATGTTAACAAAAAATGAGGTATATTTTTGCGAGTGCTAAGGGTGGTAGTTTGTGGCTTTATACTCGCAGTTTCTAAAGTTACTTTATCTGCATTATTTACATTATTTATATTACTTACAGGAAGGCTTCCTTTATCTTGAGGTTCAGGATTGTTTTTAGTGGAAGTCTTCTGAGGAACTTTGTTCTGCACAACCTTATTACCATTAGAATTACCATTTTTGTCTTTCTTTGAGACATTTTGTAACATTTTTTGTAGCAGAAATGGAAATTTCAATAACTTATAAACAGAAATGTTAGCTCTCAACTTTTTAAGATCTTCAACTACATCATAATCTAAGTTGGGGTTCACATTACTCTGTTTAGTCTCAGATGGTTTAGACTGCTTTGGAGGTAAAGTTGTAGGGTTTTCGGAAGAAGTTTTGTTTATTGTCTTACTCCTAGTATTGTAAGGATGAATCGTCTTGAAGTTGGCTTGAAAAACACTATCCGAGAAGTGTCCAAAAATGTTTGGAGAAGACTCTTCTTCTTGAACTGCCTCTTGTTCAACTACCTCCTCAGGAATCTCAGGAGGCACTAGGTTATCTTAGGCTTCTAGAATTGTTTGAAGGGCGTATTGCAGATTTTCTAGATTAAGGCCCTCAGTGGTTGGATTAGGTAGGTTGGTGGGAAAAGGTTTCTTGAACAGGGGCTTGTAAGGTCCTTTGCTCGAGGAAGCTTCTTCGGTCGTCTTCTTCAAGTCTATAACTTGATTTGATAGTTTTTGAACAACTTTAGTTATGTTTTCTAAATCCGAGCTTTCAGGTTGTGCTTTACTTTGAGTAGGTATGGGGAAGATTTTGATCTTCTTTTTGGAAGAAGGACTAGTCTTTGTTTCATTGCTAGTAGAGTCTTTAAGACTAAGTATGTCTTTTTCAATCTGGTTGGCCTCCTCGAAGGTTTCTAACAACGTGGCTTTCTTAGATCGTTTAACCCAAATAGCTATGCTTTGATGCAAAGCTTTAGTGTAGTATGCTATTATGAGATTCTCGGCGGGCATGGAATCTGCAGGGATTCGATTTTTAAGTGTTAAGAATCTTTGATTGAAGTCTTTAACTTTCTCTTTAGGGTTCATTCTTAAATTAGAAATATCCATGACTAGGACTTCCGGAGGCTTACCATCTTCGAACTTTTCCAAAAAGCATGAGTAAAACTTTTCCCAAGACACAATGGTATGGGGTTGTTGGGAAAAGTACCATGTATATGCATTTCCCTTGAAAGTATAGGGGAACAACCTACAGACTACGTCTTCATTCTCAACATTGCGGAGTCTTATGGCTAACATAAAAATTTTAATGTGATCTTCAGCGATCTGTTTTGAGTCATGGTCAAACTTGGGGAGCCATTTCTCTGGATGTTTAGGCAAGGGATGCTGAGCTCCAGGTACAGCTACGGTATCCTAGTCGAGCCAAGGTCTAGTAGGATTGTTCTAGTTGGCCATTAGTGTAGTGGGTGTGGAAGGCTGAGAAGGGGAACTACCTTCATCAAAAGAATCTCCTCCAGAAGAAGAAGGAGATGATGGAGGTGGTGAAGGAGGTATTCCAGATCCTCCTGCAGCAGGAGTGAGGATTGGATCTGTAGGGTTGACAGTGAGGTTAGTGCCTCCGAGTTGTTCCCTGATATCAGAGAAATCTAAAATATCAGAGAAATCTAAAGGTTTTTCCAATGGACTATTTGGTTGCCTCAAACGGGCTAAGGCACTATGTGTTCTTATGAGAGATTGACGGAAAATCTCTTGTATGTCACCACCTGTAGGATTTGGGGTTACTGGCTCAACTGTGATCCGTGGATCGCCGTTTGATATGGTTGTTGTTTGAAGGGTAATGTTATCGTTCGAATGACTTCTTGTCACTATAGGTGAGTGATTAGGTGGTGGAGGAGTCTTACGACCGCCTTGTGCCATTAATTAATTCTAGTCCCTCCTTCTAGCGCCATTTGTTGACGGGCGAAATTGACCGTCCGTCAACTGAGAGAGTGGATCCGGTCTGGGGTTGTCTAAATAACCCAATCTGTTTGGGATAACCCACCCTGACGGGTTTAGCGGCTCCGTTAGCCTATCTAAGTCCTAAGAAAACAAAAGAAAACTAGTCTAAATTAATTAATCTAACTAAACATAACTATTAAAACAAACTAATAAACAAATCTAACTATTATATATACAATCTACTATCTAATACTACACAACTATAATTCTATAAAATCAAATGTTCAATTACTAACAGAGTCAAATTTAATTACAAATGTACAATATTTACAAATTACAGATTTGAATGAAAATATGAAAAACTCATTTGTAATATGTCCTAAGACAACGAGACTATTGTTTTTTATTTTATTTTATTTTTTTATTTTATTTTATTTTATAATTTTATGAAAAAGAAATAACATAAAACTAATTAAACTAAGCAACTAAAATAATAACTCTAACTACGAAACTAAACTATACATATATCTAACTAAACTACTTGTACTATACTAACAAATTAACTATTAAATACTAAATAACAAACTGACCTGAAGTAACGCTCCAGGTTTGTCCTGTGTATGCAATGATTGTCTTAGCTGATCGGAGTGAGGAAACCTGCACCAAATTTTCTGTAAGCTTCCCGTAAACTAGAAGCAGTTGTGCTCTTCAAATACAAATAACAGGACAAACAATACATAAAAATTTACAACAACCTTATGATTTATAAATCTTCACACTTAGATAAATCTGTATGCAAAGATCTATACAAAATGATTCAATTAATGAAGAAGAGAAATCTGTGATTCATTAACTGAAACAAAGTAATTGTTGTACTTTAAAAATAGGAGAGATCAGATACAGACATCATATAAATCCAATCAAATCAGCATACAAAGAATTATGATAGCTAAAGTAGTCGATAATTCATTGCCAACTGATATGCAAAAACTTGAAACAAAAGTTTGATATATTGAAAGTGAAAGTTGTTACAAGACATCAAATTTCGTCTCAGTCTGAATCATAAATCCATAGTCTGGTTCTCCCACAAGTGAGGATGATGATGTTTATTACAAAGAATTACAAGTATTTAAAGACCTTACACAGGGTAAAACATCCATGTGGAAGTTATCAAAACTGTTTACACAAATCTGGGAAAATATCCCCAAGTTTCTATCTCTAACTCAAACTAACAACTTAAAAATAAAAACTACATCACACAAATATCTCCTAGAATGCCACAGCATGCCCAATTGATTATTGCAATTCGAATGTACCTGAAAGAGGACAAAAATAGGCAAGTTAAAAGGATATTTTACTAATAAAATTGATAAAAATCTAATTTCTAAGACTAGCCACAAAATCCTGCGATTCTGTAGATGGTCTAAATCAAACACGGAATCGTTTTAAAATCTAACTCGAACTTAAAGAATTAAATCCAAACTATCAAACCAATATTTGATTGCTAAAAGCATCATTCAAATCAACACTTGCTAAATCGTATTCAACCAAACGATAACAGAGATTAATGCACTCTGTTTAATTCGTTATCACCAATTTGGGTATACAAAATCGTATTGGATAACTCAACAACAATAAAATCATTTTCATAAACCAATTGAAATCGATACAGTTAAACAAATCATATGGAATCGTTTATGATGCCTCATTCATTAACAAAAAACACGATCAAATCCACACGAAATCAACAAGATCGTTGTCAGATTGATATAACTGTATTAACATAAACAAACAACCCAGGCTATTAGAAAATCAAATCAAAACTGGTATATAAATTATCACAAACGAAATTGTAATACGATTAATCGGTTGATAATAGGGTATGTGGGATTTGTCAAATGTTTTTTATTGCCAATTGGGCCAAACACAATCAATTGACAGTCCACAAAATCATCACTTGAATTCATTTCAAAACGAACTATTAGCCGAATTTTCTCATCTGAATTCAACAAAGATAAAATCAAAACCAAAAGAGCAGCATCAAGTCGATTTTTGATACGAATCCAACTCATAAAAGAAATCATGCTAACTCAAGATACGTAGCAACAAGAGCGAATCAAACAGTTTGAGTTTGACAAAATCGTTATGAATCAACACAGTTCCATGATTTCGGCGAAGAGATCTTTTGCACAAGTCAGATATAATCCAAATCCAAATGAGAATGTTGACAAAATAGAGTCGTTTTTCCAATTTAATAGACTACATCGTATTTATCAAGCCAATTCAATCCTATGAAATCGTTTCAAAAATAAAATCACAAGAACTAAATCAGAGCCATTGATATCCAACGACAACAAAATCATGTTAAATTAAAACAGAACCGTGTTCTAATTTTAGCGTAAAAACCTCCTGTTCAGGTTAGATACAAACAAAATCCAAGCGAAAGCAAAACTCATTGATTTTGTTAATTCAAACGAACAGAATTATGCAAAACAAATCAAAACCAGTGAAAACCAATCAATTGCTAAACTGGGCATGATCAAATCATATAACCAAATCATAACTTCATTTAATTCTAGCAAAATGAAAACAATGTACAGGATCCACAACATAACCATTTTTGATAATCAAACTATGACAGAGTTATCTCGAACAATGGACAGAGCTAATTGAAAACCAAACTCAATTTATTATATTAATCCTAGAAATTCATAAAACGAAATTGATATTGAAATTCATACCCGGATAATTAGAAGACTACTTAGTCATGATAGTT
Source organism: Picea glauca (assembly GCA_000966675.3). Lineage (NCBI taxonomy): Eukaryota > Viridiplantae > Streptophyta > Pinopsida > Pinales > Pinaceae > Picea > Picea glauca. The sequence goes on along the minus strand of JZKD02S1968333.1, from coordinate 457,702 downwards.
TGGAATTGACGAAGGCTGTCGCCGACTCGACATTCCTAAAAATGACTGAACCAGTGGTTTTCTGCTTCTTGTCATTAGCTTGAAGCGTGTCCCTTTCTCTTGACAGCACTGTGACTTGGTCCTTCAAAGATTTAATTTTCGACTGTAATAAGGGAACATCGGTATAGTAGCGCTCCAGCCACACATTACATTGAACACATGTTGTCTGCTCGAACTTCAAAATTGCAAGCAAGGGTTGGTTTATGTTCGACAACACAGGTATTCCAACAGAGGACGAACACCTTCAGTAACCACTCACATAACCAGATCAAAGATCAACACACCGATGTTTTCACGTGGTAAAACCCCTACGG
>JZKD02S1968333.1:402062-418473 GCA_000966675.3 Picea glauca | reverse complement strand
AAGATATGAGTGGAGGATTTGAAGGAATAAGTTGAGAGAATAGTGGATCTGTAATTATGACACTCTTCAAGACTTTCATGTATATAAGAGAGTGTTCTCTCTTCATGAAGGGGGGAATTAGAGATCATGTAATTCATAATTTTTGGTCTTGTAATTATAAGAAGGGGATTCTTAGCCTTGTTATTCTTTCATGCTTTGTCATTTGACTCTTGTAATATAATTTGAGATTGATATATTATGTGAGCTCACATATGTCGTTTGTCATTCAACTCTTCACATGTTGTAATGCTTTACTAGATTAATTTCATTTCCGCAATTTAGATTAGATTAGTTCTACTTCAATCCTGCATATATAGTGTGTGTGCTTCTAAACCTGCAAACCTCAGATTGACAAATTAAATAGTTGGGCAAGTACTACAATGGAATTAAACGACAATATTTCCACCTAACAGTAATAGTCATCATACATTAGACATTAGATATTAAGTAAATATATGAATATATATGTAGTAAAGGATAAATATACAAGAGAACTTAATGAATGATTAGTTGGAACAATTGCAACCGCTCCAACCATACATACAATGTATAAATACTCTTGAAGAAGGAATATGAAAGTGGATGGATATCCTTCTCCACATTTATCTCCTTATTTCTTGGAATTATGTGTGTGTAATGATGTACTTAATGTGTCTCTCTTGAATGTATTCCTTAATTCCTGATACTACAATATTTTGGTTCCATTGTCGTGTGAATTGAACTTGGAAAAGATAGAAAATTTGATCTTGGATGGAATATTTTATCGAGATGCTAATGGAATTGTTTGATATGCTCGTGGAAATAAAAAAGCTTGTGTTGAAGAGGAAATTGGAGTAGCCTTCTTCATGGTGGATGAGAGGAAGCTCAATAAAATTTGTTTATAAACGTTGATGACTATGTGAAATATTTTTAGTTACTGCTCGCAATGATTTTACTATTCTTGGTGATGTTTCATGAAATATCTTTTATTGTTGATGCTCGTAAATGTCGCCCTCTTGAAGAAAAATCTGAAAAACAAAATCAGGAATATATATTTATAAATCATGAGAGAGAAATCTACAAGATTGGGTCTAAGAGGATCATGAGTTGAATTTTTTTATGCCCTCGATTTGTTGTTGAGTATTCTCGTGGAAATAAAATGAAGATAAAAAATAAGGTATAGTAAGTATATTATGAGAGGTCGACTACATACATTGATTTGTTGTTCATCAATATTGAACTCTTCTTTAAAAAAATCATTGATGACGTGTGAAAGAATTTTTTTACGTGGAAATAAAGAAGCCTACAAATAAAATAATGGGGAAGAACCTTGGTGTACAAATAAAATAATGGGGAAGAACCTTGGTGTAAAAAACAAAGAGAGGAAAAAAAGGTAAAAAAAAACAAGGTTTCCTAAAATATCGGTTTCTTCAGAGAGTGTACAGTTGGTCTTCAAGAGAAAAATTGCATGATGTATTCAAGTTGCCCGCAATCTACGAGTAAAAGACTAGCTTTGGTATGGCTGTTGATTATTGTTTTTACACTAAATATTGGTTGCAGAAATTAAATATGGGCTGCAAAAAGACGTTGGTTATTGATAATGTTTTAGAGAACTGTGTTCATGAAATGTGTTGATTTATTCCTTAAGCATATAGTATGGTTGAGTGTCCAAAAATATAATAAGTGGGCATAAATTTAGGTGCATGCATGCAATGGGTATTCAAAATCAAAACCATATGAGAAATATTCCCTACAATGAAGGGAAGTGAATAAATATATTATTTTTTACACTTTACAAGATTGAGGAGTTTGTTGAAAAAGAAACTTTTACGTTGTTGAAAAGTTAACTGCACATGTCATAATAGAATTTAAAGGTGCCAAATGACATTATGAAAAAGTGTGAGTTATAAAGGATGGTGGATAGGGTGTATGGAGTTTATGTCATAAGGTCATCTATTTTATCTAAAAAGATAGATTGTAAAATGTATATGGAATAAAATATGAAAGAAATGATCATATGAAGGATAGTAGTTGTATTAGTACAAAAGTTATTGATTTGACTAAATATGAGGAAGAAATTTCTACATTACGTACCTAGGTAGAGGAAGAGATTGATCCTAAGGAAACTAATTAGATTGAGAAACCTAAGGAAACATTAACAATGGATAGAGTCAAAGAACTAGAATTGTAACAATTTCATATCTGAGTAGTTTAGAAAATATCCTATCATGGTGTAATTAACTAATTCATGAACCTTTGGATGAAGTAGATGATATCCGGTTTATTTATTATAACCACCAAAAACAAGCTTTTGTGAAGAGAATGCAGAAAAGAAGGAGAATAAATATAGATAGTATTGTAATTTGAACTACAAAAGAACATGGGCTAGACATGAATAAGGCCAAGTTATGTGATTTATTATCTGTTGGAGTAGCAACTTCCCATGCTACTACTGATAAAGCTAGATTTGATGAGACTGAGATTGAAGGCATGAAAAAGAAATTTGTATTAATCAAGAATCAATTTATATATTATAAAGAGTCTCGAGAAACCGTAACCAAATTTTTGGATGATGTTTTAGAAAAGGATAAAAATCATCAACAAATAAAAAGGAATTTTCTATAAACGATAGTAGGGATTCAAGAGGAAACATTGCAATTATCAATGATGCACAAAGAGGTCTTAAAATAGAATGAGGAGAGAAAAGGTGCAAGATCAAATTAAATATATTAAAGAAAATAAAAAAGCTCTTGCAAACGAATACTGAAATGGAGTTTAGTAAAAAAATCTACAAAACAGGCCAGAGGAGATTTGTATTCACAAATCAATCATGAAAGGCTTGCACTAGTTAGGTTTCTATCTTCAATTGATTATGAAAAAGGATTTTTTCAAATGGTTGTCCTATATCCCAAGATGGATAAACATGAAAAATAATTAAGGCCCCATTATTATGGAACAAATAATATTTCAGTATATATAAGTGTATATAAGTGTATTGCCTCTAGAAGACAAAATTCAATGGCATAAGTAAATGGGAGACATGGTAGCAAAGGATTTTTTTCAATAAAGTTTGATTGTTAGAAAGTTAAAGCTGCAAATAAATAGATTAGAGAATCAATTAAAGGTTGGAAGAGCTATAAATATAGCCAGGATAACTGCAGTAAGTGGTTTGGAGCATAAGGTGATTGACCTATGGCATGGAGAAGAAGATAAAACATCCATTTTTTTTTGTTGAAGGAAAAGGAGAAAAAAATTCAAATCTTAAGGAAGAAATTGAATATGCATGTTACAAAACACATTCATATAAATGAATTAATGGAATTAGAAAAAATAAAAAGAGCAACTCCACAAACAATTGAAAACCTTGCAAGACCAAAACAGATAGCTGGAAAGAATAGTGGAAAGGTTGAATAAAGAAAAGGAAGCTTCCTTATAAGAAAGTCTTCAAAAAGTAATCAATCTTGACATTGAAGTTCTACATGAAGGTTCTGAAGAAGAAAAGATTGTAAAGTTGGAAGGGAATATTGCAGTATTACAAAAGGAGATTAGACAAGAATATTTTGTGATCGAGTTAAAGGATTCAGAACTAGTAGAGCTTCGGGAGAAGGTAAATAGTAGAAAAGCTTTGATTGAACAAAATTATGTTGCCATAAGCTGAAAAGGATAAAATTGTAGCTCAGAACAGTGTCCATATTGTTGAGTTTGAACTTTGAATACTTAAAGAATAAATATGAGTGAGGATCAAAATATTATATCTATGATCAGATAAAAAAACTAATGAAATAGTTGAAGACGTATTTCAATGTATTACTAGAAACCGAAGATCTTCAAAGAAGTAGCAAAATGCATATCACCCAAGTCTGGCAACAATTAGGAGATAACGTCCAAATTGTGAATGAGGTAATAAGGATTGTCAGCAGTAAAAAAATGGAGGAATTAAACTTATTAGGCATAAAGGATAGAATAATTTACATCATGACAGTTGGCCAAGTTAAATTCGAACATAAATTGATATTAACTACTCAACATAGAAGCCAGACAATTCATGACTCTATGCATGAATTCAAGAACATATTTTTAGAAGTATCCTCACTGGGAATTCCAATTCCATGGACTGATATAGGTTGGTCTATTTCCAAAGAACGTTATGAAGAAGATATAGAGAAGAAAGATCAAACTATGAATATTTCCCAGATGTAAAAGGTCCTATCAAAGGACGAGTTATTTATAAAAAAAAATAAAAGATTTCTTGTTATTATTATGTACTTTAATGAAAATTCATAGAAGTCTTCCTCCTGCCAATTTTGATCTTTACTTGCAATTGAGCATTGCTACAAGGAATATGATTGCAGGTAAAATACCATAAAGTATTGAATAGCAACAAATTGCGAATTAGAAAAACAAAAATCCTTTACTAGCAATTCAGGCTTCTTTCCCAGCTCAAATGATGATGTTAGCATCAACTTCCACGTGAGATCCAGTTTTCATGTCGACACCAATCTCCTCATCAACTTGTGTTCCCGTGTCAACAATACCACCTGTAACAACCTCAACGCAAAAATGACACAATGTGGAATAAATAAGTCAAAAAAGAAGGAGAATGCCCAACACGCTTATTCAAAAATCCATTATGACAGTTGTCCCAAGAAAGAAGGATTCCACTATCATCATTACTTCTATTCTTAGAAATTGTTATACAGATAACAGAAAATGGTTAAGGATAAAGGGAGAAATCGAAGAATAAGTAGGGGTCATTGTTAGAATGAATAAAAGAACTTGCTTCAGCAGTCTTATCGATCTTGGGCATTCATCTACTTTTGTAATTTGCATGTATTTTATTTACACAGAGGATTCATTCCCTGTTTGATCAGCATTGTGGTTTGTTTTGTTTCACGAAAACTCCAATACTTTGAGAAAGATTTTTTGAGACTTATTCTCAGGAAATCTATTTCATAATAGTTTATGATTCAAGCAGTGGAAGTTTATGAATTACATCCCCTATTGAGTGTTGTAAATTTCTATGGTTGATATTTTATATGATATTCTCAATTTACCTTCTTTCATGATTTTTCTTTACAGTATTTACTAATGTATTATCATTAACAAGAAATCATTCTGAGTATTGTATTAGAGATTTCTAAAATTGTCTTGTTTTAGTTTTGAGCAATCAACTACACATTTTCTTTCTTTAAAATCATTTAAATATAAATATACATTATCTTTAAATAATTGTATTCCACTTGCTTGTGTTACTCTATTAATTTCTTCAAATTACCTTGAAAGTTGGTCAAATAGGAATATGGTGCATTTTATGTATATGGTTGCATGCTAGTTGTAGTTCATGTTATAAAGTTCAACCTCTTTTGTTTTCAGTTAATTGTTTCAAAACTTGCTTTTGGAACAGATACACATGTTATATACATAAAAACCTCTTCAAATACTTGAAGATGAAATATTAAACAAATTTCACATATTGAGCGTTACCCCCTTTGGTTGTTGGGATGTTTTAGTAGGGCCTAGAGTGGAGAGGATATTTTCCTCCATAGGGTTCCTTGGCGTTGTTTCTGATGTAGGAGCATCGCCAACAACAAGCGAGCGTGGGGCAACGCCAATGCATTTTGGCATGTGATAAAATTGTTTGAATGTTTTTGAAGTGGATGCGCCAAACATGAATGAAACAATTAAGGAAGGGCGTACTTCCATATTGTAAATAGACCTTGAGCGTCCCGCTCTTGTCTATATTAGGTGAAGGCATTTATGTTAATGAATGTAAATAGGTAGACTTGAATCCTTAGATTAGACAGTTTTAGGAGCCGGAGGGAAAACGGATATAGACACCCTCCCTTGTATTATTGTAACAAGAAGCAACATTATGATCATAGAGCATAGAGAAGAGAGCAGAGAGTTGTAGTTGAAAACACCCATGTACAGATATTTGGATTAATAGAAAGAGCTTCGATTCAAATTCATGGTGTTGTATTTGTTCTTTGTGTATGCATTGTGAATGTTATGCTCATGGATGTTTACTTTCTGTTATACATTTGCTTTATATGTTGTGTATATGATTTCATGCTTTGTGTTTATAGTCTGAGAGAGAGTAAGGAATGAGTTTCAATTGTTTCTCTATCTGAGCAAGAGTTCCTGCAAGGAGTGCAGTGAGATTTGTCCACAAGGTGTGTGTCGACATAAGTCAGAGTTCATCTTTGAAAGCTCAGGAGAGATAACATTATTTCCATCCTCGCAGAAGTGCAAAGTAAGCACAGGAGCCGTGCAAGGTGTGCGCAGGCCAAGAAGAACCTCAGAGTTCGCAGCCAGAGAGAGTTGTTGAAAAGACTGCTGTCACAGAGAGTGCACAGAGTCGAAGGATTCAATACTTGGAAGTATTGAAAAAGTTGTCACAAGGAGTGCGTGCAGGAGTCTTCTTGAAGACTCAAGTTGTCGTGGAGAAAGCTCAAAGGAATTTGTGTCTTAAACGTTGGAAGGAGACGCAACAACTTTGGTTCGCTGGCGGACAAATTTTCGTGAAGATACCGTGTTCATTTCATAGAAATCGTCAAGGAGGAATTTGACGGTCAGAACCCTCCGTGGAGGAGTCGCGAAGTCACGGAAGCCGTTAGATCTTGCAGAGGAGCAAGAAGGTTATGGTACATGTTTTCCAAGAATAAATCTCGAGAGAACAGAGATGTAGGATCTAGGCCAACAAGGTCGTCAGATCACCTACATATTTCGCATCTCAGGGTTTTGAGAGGCGAAGGATCGAAACCTTTGTAGCGAGACTCATGAAATCGTGAAAGGCGAAGTCCCGAGATAGAGAAGGAATCTGAGCCGTTCGCGGAAGAAGGACGCGTGTCGCGAGATCACCTGTATCGGGGACTCGGACATCGGAGGTCAGGAAGGGAAGACATTCAACTTCACAAGTGGCGAAGCTGTGAAAAGAATCAGGACTGTCCATCTGGGAGTGGATAGGTGGCGTGCTCGCCAACACGGAAGTCAAACTTTGTTGACCATTTCGGGGTTTCGTGAGTTGGAGAGTCGGAAGTTCAACATCAGGACTCGTGAAGTCGCGAGGTCCGAAACTCCGAAAAAGGCGGGAAGTTCTGTGTGGGACCCGTGAAGAAGACGTGTCGAAATTTCGTCGTTTCGGCATATCGGAGGATAAAAGGTCGAGACTTTCGTTTCGAAAGTCCCGAGGTCGCGAGAAGTGAAGTCGTGAAGTAATCTAAGTCATCCATCGGAGGAGGACAGGTGGCAGAGATCAGAGGATCTCGCAAACTCGGGGTTTCGCCAGGTGAGAGCCCAAAATTTGGGTGTTCGAAGTTGCGAGAAGCGAAGTGTCGGGGTTGCACCTAAGAGGCACGTGGCAGAAATGCACAGTGGGCCTGAAAATTTAATCAACGGACACACGTCACCTATAGGGAGTAGTCAACACCCCGTTGACCTCTCGCATCTCGGGGACTCGGGAGATAAGGGAACAAAAGCTCGAGCCTTCAACTTGCGAAGTCGCGAGTAGTAAGAATGAGAGGAGAAAAGTCAAATATCGCCTCTCGGGGGTTCGGGAAAGAAAGGTGCCAGGTTTGGACCTTTGAACTCGCGAAGGCGTGAAAGGAGAGAGAGGCTAGCGCTTAACCTAGCCGGCAGTCGCACGGGGAAAGGTGTTGACGGATAAGGAGCCATAATCATTTCGCGATCTTAGGTATTGCGGATTTGAGAAGGAAGAGTCGGGAGTCATGACTCGTGAACTCACGAGATTGCGAGTTGCCGAAAAGGACCTGTGAATCGATAAATTTGCATATTCCAGTGAGAATCAAAAGATTCAATCCGGCTCAAGGGCGTATAAAACGATCCTGTGAGCGGATCTCGGCCCGAGGGCCGATAGGTCTGCATCATTTGGTATCAGAGCCCAGAAAGATTTATTTTCTTTTTGTAGCAGGGAAAAGGAAGATCCACCATGCCGCCGAGAAGAAGAGACAGACAAACACCCGATCCGCCAGAGGATAGGGAAACACCAGAAGGAAGAGGTAGGCAGGTGCCAAATCCATCCATGGAAAGAGATATACATGATCTACGTGCCAGATTCGTAGACATGGAAATAAAATAGTGACGCACGGCTGGTGCTGGGGATGTTAGTCATTTCGAAAGTGAAAATGAAGCTGGACATGACGAAGAAGAGGTCACAGCAGAAGATGTAGCAAATGAACGCCTGATTAGGGCTATTGCAAGAATGGGTGCTAGAGTAAAAATGGATATTCCAGTATATGAAGGAAACCTGGATGTGAAATATTCTAGATTGGATTAGAGCTCTGGACACATATTTTGACTATGAAGATGTCAAGGAGGACAAAAAGGTCAAACATGCTGTCACAAGATTGAAAGGACATGCAACATTGTGGTGGGATGAACTGCAAGATGATAGACGCTGCAAGGGCAAGCAGAAAATCAAGAGTTGGGATAGGATGATCGCAAAGATGAAGGAAAAATTTATTCCCAGGGATTACCAGATTACTCTGTTTCGGAGAATGCAAAATTTGAGACAGAAACTAATGACAGTAAAGGAATATACTGAAGAGTTCTACAGGTTGAACATCAGAGTAGGTCATCGCGATAGTGATGATGAAAAAGTTGCCAGATATATGAATGGTCTGAGATACGACATTCAGGATGAGATGAGCAGGATGACCATCCAAATGGTGGAAGATGCTTATCAAATGGCTCTAAAGGCAGAAGAGAAGTTGAACCGAAAACAAGGTCAAAGAGGTTGAGGCAGAAGTCAGCCCAGAGGCAAATCCGTTGCGCAGGATAGAAATCAGAAACCAAAAGAGGATTGGAAGAAACCTCAGACTCAAACTGAGAGAGTTGGAAGTTCACAGAGAGGGCAGCACACCGAACAGAAAGGTCAGTATGCTGATGCAAACATTTTTCCTCGTACCTGAGGTAGAGGAAGAGGAAGAGGTGGAGTAGTGAAATGCTTCACATGTGGAAAGAATGGACACAAGTCTTATGAGTGTCCAAATAAAAATAAAGAAGGTGGTGAAACTCACATCGCCGAAGCACAGAGGCGAAATGTTGAAGCAGAAGATGTTGAAGCAGAAGATGTTGAAGGTGGAAGATCGTTGATGATGTGAAAAGTTCTCTTAACGCCAGAGAAGGAGGTGGAGAATCTAGTGCAAAGAAACAGTCTTTTCTGGACTGCTTGCAAGACCAAGGACAGGGTATGCAAGGTCATTGTGGACAGTGGTAGCACGGATAATCTCATTTCTACAGAGATGGTAGAAAAGCTGGAGTTGGAGACTATTGAACATCCAAGCCCATACAGAGTTTCATGGTTACAAAAAGGACATCAGGTAAATGTCACTAAACAATTTTTAGTTGAATTTAAGATAGGAGGGTATAAAGATGAAATACTCTGTGATGTCATTCCCATGGATGTTTTTCATCTATTGCTGGGTAGACCATGGCAATATGACAGAAATGTGATTCATGATGGGAGGAAGAACACATACACCCTAGAGAAGAATGGGAGAACTCACATGTTGTTGCCGGTTAAAGATAAGGAGGTGAAACCTGAAGTAAGAAACATTGTACTTCTCATGAGTGGGAAGGAACTTCTTACAGAGGTTAAGAAGAAGGAAGAATCGCAATTCATTGTGGTCAAAAAACCTAAAATTATTTTAACCAGTACAAGGGTAGATGATTTACCGGAAGAGGTTCAGAAACTGTTGGAAGAGTTTATTGACATAGTAGTGGACAAACTACCTCGTTCGTTGCCACCGATCAGAAGTGTGAGCCATCATATTGATCTCATACCTGGAGCTAGTTTACCAAACAAAGAAACATACAGATTGATGTCGCAGGAGATTGAAGAGGTCAAAAGACAAGTCCAGGATTTGTTAGACAAAGGTTTGGTCAGAGAAAGCTTGAGTCCATGTGTTGTTCCGACAGTGCTCAGTCCGAAGAAAGATGGAGGCTACAGGATGTGTACTGACTCGAGATAAATTAACAAGATAACCATCAGGTACAGATTTCCATTGCCAAGGATGGATAACCATCAGGTACAGATTTCCATTGCCAAGGATGGATGATCTGATGGACTGCTTGAGTGGAGCCAAATTTTTTTCGAAGATTGATTTGAAAAGTGGATATCACCAGATTCATATGAGAGAAGGTGATGAATGGAAGACAGCCTTCAAGATTAATGAAGGGTTGTGTGAATGGCTTGTTATGCTATTTGGCTTAACAAATGCACCAAGTACTTTCATGAGGTTGATGAATGAAGTCCTAAAGGATTTCATTGGAAAATTTGTCATTGTGTATCTTGATGACATACTGATTTTCAGTAAAACAGAGGCAGAGCATCTAGAACATTTGGCTACAGTGATGAAGAGGCTACAGCAAGAGAAGTTGTTGATAAACATGAACAAATCCTCATTCATGAAGACAGAGCTCATTTATTTGGGTTTTTTTATTTCTGCAAATAAGTTGAGGATGGATTCAGATAAGGTGGAGGTGATTAAGAATTGGCCATCACCAAAGAATATGTTTGAAGTTCAAAGTTTTCATGGATTGGCTAGTTCCTACCAGAAGTTCATCAGGAATTTCAGTGGAATTAGTGCACCAATGATGGACACAGTGAAGAAGAGACACAAGTCTTTTCATTGGACAGAAGAGGCTGAGAAAAGCTTCAATTTGTTGAAGAAGAAAATCACGGAACAACCAATTTTGGTGTTGCCTGATTTTACAAAGACATTTCAGGTAAAATGTTGTGCAAGTGGATTTGCAATAGGGGAAGTTTTGAGCCAAGAAGACAGGTCGATAGCATATTTCAGTGAGAAACTGAATGAAGTGAAAGTGAAATACTCTACGTATGACAAGGAGTTCTATGCTATTATCCAGGCATTGAAGAAATGGAGGCATTACTTGATCCCTAAGGAGTTTGTCTTATACAGTGACAATCATGCTTTGCAATTTGTGACTCAACAGGAAAAGTTGAATCAAAGACATGTTAAATGGGTTAAATACATGCAGAACTTTACTTTTGTGATTAAACATATTTCTGGAACTGCTAACAAAGTTGTTGATGCTTTGAGCAGAAAATGTTTGCTGTTGCAGGAGTTCAGAGTCAAAACACTGCGTTTTGATGATCTTAGGGACATGTACAGAGATGATCCAGATTTTAAGGAAGCGTATGTAGCATCTGAGAATTAAATTCTCAGGGACAGAATCCAGTGGGTAGAATACATGATCCAGGATGGATTGTTATTCATGGGCAATCAGCTATGTATTCCAAAATGCTCCATGAGGGAGAATTTGCTGAAGGAGAAACATAGTGGAGGATTGGCCAGACATTTCGGTCATGACAAGACGTTCGCAAAGTTGAATGAGTCATATTTTTGTCTAGGAATGTGAGCAAACGTCAAAATATTTGTGGACAGATGTAGAATTTGTCAACATTCAAAAGGGAAGAGACAGAATGCAGGGTTTTATCAATAGTTACCCATACCTGACAAGGCATGGGATGCAATCAGCATGGACTTCATATTGGGGTTGCCAAGAACACAAAGAGGGTTTGACTCAATCTTTGTGGTAGTGGATAGATTTTCCAAAATGGCACATTTCATTCCATGTTAGAAAACCAGTGACGCAACTCACATTGCGAATCTATTTTTTAAAGAAGTCATTTGACTTCACGGCTTACCAAGGAGCATAGTTTCGGATCGAGACACCAAGTTCGTAGGACACTTCTGGAGAACCTTATGGAAGAAGCTGGGAACAAACTTTTCGTTTAGTTCAACTTATCGTCCTCAGACGGATTGACAGACAGAAGTTGTGAACAGAAGTTTGGGAGACTTACTGAGGAGCTTGGTGATAGAACACCACAGTCAGTGGGATAATATTCTGCCACAAGTGGAATTTTCTTATAATGATTCAATCAATAGAAGCACAGGGCAGAGTCCATTCCAAATTGTTTATGGGATGCAACCAAGAGGAGTTTCAGAATTGAGGGATTCAGAACAGAATGCAACTAGGAGTGCTAGTGCAGAGGATTTCGCAGAAGCGATGAAGGAACTTCATAGCTAGGTGAAGGAGCAATTGAAAAACTCGAGCCAAGAGTATAAGCGCAGTGCATATCAACATAGGAGACAACTTCAATTTGAGGTTGGTGATTTGATTCTGGCACATCTGAGAAAGGAAAGGTTCCCGAAGGGGACATATAACAAACTGAAGATGAAGAAGATCAGACCATGTAAGGTTTTGAAGAAATTTGGGGCAAATGCTTATGAGATTGAATTACCTGATGGGATCGAAATTTCTCCGATATTCAATGTCTCGGATCTGTACCCATACAAAGTTGAGGGACCAGGAACAAGTGATGAACAACCAGAGATTCAGTGGACAAAACAAATGCCAGTTACAGAGAAGCCACAGATGGAAATCATACTGGACACAAGAGTTAGCAAGAGGACCAGGAGAAAGGAATACTTTGAATACTTGGTCAAGTGGAATGGACATCCAGTTGAAGATGCCAGTTGGGAGAATGAAGCAGAGATTCAAAAGCATAGATAGACCATGTTGGAGCTCATGGATAGGAGCCCATGACAATTTTCAAGCGAGGGAGTATGATGCAGGAGCATCGCCAACATCAAGCGAGCGTGGGGCAACACCAACGCATTTTGGCATGTGATAAAATTGTTTGAATGTTTTTGAAGTGGATGCACCAAACATGAATGAAACAATTAAGGAAGGGCGTACTTCCATATTGTAAACATACCTTGAGCGTCCCGCTCTCGTCTGTATTAGGTGAAGGCATTTATGTTAATGAATGTAAGTAGGTAGACTTGAATCCTTAGATTAGACAGTTTTAGGAGCCGGAGGGAAAACGGATATAGACATCTTCCCTTGTATTATTGTAACAAGAAGCAGCATTATGAGCATAGAGCTTAGAGAAGAGAGCAAAGAGTTGTAGTTGAAAACATCCATGTACAGAGATTTGGATTAATAGAAAGAGCTTCGATTCAAATTCATGGTGTCGTATTTGTTCTCTGTGTATGCATTGTGAATGTTATGCTCATGGATGTTTACTTTATGTTATACATTTTCTTTATATGCTGTGTATATGATTTCATGCTTTGTGTTTGAAGTCTGAGAGAGAGTAAGGATTGAGTTTCAATTGTTTCTCTATCTAAGCAAGAGTTCCTGCAAGAAGTGCAGTGAGATTTGTCTGCAAGGTGTGTGTCGACAGAAGTCAGAGTTCATCTCTGAAATCTCAGGAGAGATAATGTTATTCTCATCCTCGTAGAAGTGAAAAGTAAGCACAGGAGTCGTGCAAGGTGTGTGCAGGCCAAGAAGAACCTCAGAGTTCACAGCCAGAGGGAGTAGTTGAAAAGACTACTGTCACAGAGAGTGCAGAGAGTCGAAGGATTCAATACTTGGAAGTATTGAAAAAGTTGCCACAAGGAGTGCGTGCAAGAGTCTTCTTGAAGACTTGAGTTGTCGTGGAGAAATATCAAAGGAATTTGTATCTTAAAGTTGGAAGGAGACGCAACAACTTTGGTTCGCTGGCGAACAAGTTTTCGTGAAGATACCATGTTCAGTTCGTAGAAATCGTCAAGGAGGAATTTGACGGTCAGAACCCTCCGTGGAGGAGCCGCGAAGTCACGGAAGCCGTCAGATCTTGCAGAGGAGAAAGAAGGTTATGGTACGTGTTTTCCAAGCACAAATATCGGGAGAACAGAGTCGTAGGATCTAGGCCAACAGGGCCATCAGATCACCCACATATTTCGCATCTTGGGGTTTCAAGAGGCGAAGGATCGAAACCTTTGTAGCGAGACTCACGAAATCGTGAAAGGCGAAGTCCCGAGATAGCGAAGGAATCTGAGTCGTTCGTGGAAGAAGGACGAGTGTCGCGAGATCACCCATATCGGGGACTCGGACATCGGAGGTCAGAAAGGGAAGACATTCAACTTCGCAAGTGGCGAAGCTGTGAAAAGAATCAGGACCATCCATCTGGGAGTGGACAGGTGGCATTCTCGCCAACACGGAAGTCAAACTTTGTTGACCATTTCGGAGTTTCGTGAGTTGGAGAGTCGGAAGTTCAACATCAAGACTCGCGAAGTCACGAGGTCTGAAACTCCGAAAAAGGTGGGAAGTTCTGTGTGGGACCCGCGAAGAAGACGTGTCGAAATTTTTCCATTTTAGCATATCGGAGGATAAAAGGTCGAGACTTTCATCCCGAAAGTCCCGAAGTCATGAGCAGCGAAGTCACGGAGTAATCTAAGCCATCCATCGGAGGAGGACAGGTGGCAGAGATCAGAGGATCTCGCAAACTCGGGGTTTTTCCGGGTGAGAGCCCAAAATTTGGGTGTTCAAAGTTGCGAGAAGCGAAGCTGCGAAGTGTTGGGGTTGCAGCTAAGAGATACATGGCAGAACTGCACAGTGGGCCCGAAAATTTAACCAACAGACACACGTCACCTATAGGGAGTAGTCAACACCCCATTGACCTCTCGCATCTCAGTGACTCGGGAGATAAGGGAACGAAAGCTCTAGCCTTTAACTCGCGAAGTCACGAGTAGCGAGAACGAGAGGAGAAAAGTCAAATATCGCCTCTCAGGGGTTCGGGAAAGAAAGGTGCCAGGTTTGGACCTTTGAACTTGCGAAGGCGTGAAAGGCAAGAGTGGCTAGCGCTTAACCTAGCCGGTGGTCACGCGGGGAAAGGTGTTGACGAAGAAGGAGCCATAATCATTTTGTGATATCGGGTATCGTGGATTTGAGAAGGAAGAGTCGGGAGTCACGACTCGCGAACTCGCAAGATTGCGAGTTGTCGAAAAGGACCTGTGAATCGATAAATTTGCAGATTCCAGTGAGAATCAAAAGAGTCGATCCTGCTCAAGGGCGTATAAAACAATATTGTGAGCGGATCTCGGCCTGAGGGTCGATAGGTCTGCATCAGTTTCTCTTACAAGAAACAACCTGAGGAACAACACTTCTCACTTGCATAAAAATCATGATGTTTTTCATGCATATGTATTATGACACTATGTAGCTGAAAATTCTCATAAACTTAACTAGAAAGGATTGTAGGTTTTGGAGAGGGGAACCATTTTTGTTGAACTATTACGCATATTATTGTTGGACACACTGACCACACTGAGAGTGGCGTTGAATTAGTGTAGGGATCTTTTCTACAACTTTTCCCTTCACAAAATTTTTTAGTTAGCAACGACCATTTACTCATCACTTATTGATATCATTTATAACCAGTTAAATGTGAACATATATCAGCAACATATATCACCAATAAGTCATCACCACAAGGAACACAAGATGTATGTACAATTTTCTTTCTATTACGGACTACAATCATTGGGTTATCAACAACAACTAAATAGAGTTACAACTCCACAATGCAAGACTCAGCTTACACAACTCAACACCAAATGAGAAGAGGAATCAATCCTCAATAGATACTAATATGTCAACACATACGGGACCTATTAGTAGTGTAGCACGCATATGTACTACAACCTGCGTATGCCTTAGGGTTTTCTCTCTATGAAAAACTCAGATCCTTTGCAGCCTTCAGTCACATCTACTTTTGTCTTTCATTGTCCCATCTGAACCATAACCAATCACAACACATCTATGCGCTCTCACATCTTACTCATGCTCCTCAACCATACAATATGAATGTTACATAATCATGTATAAGCAATCAATATACTATGGTAATCATATATGTATTGAACCATAAGAGTGTTGCTCACTCTATCAATCAACCAACATAACCATATCACAATAGTCATACCAAGAATTCCTTAAGCATTCACCATACATTAAGCATGAGTATCAATCAAGACAAAGATGTAACCATACAAGATTTTATGTGGTCGATCTGAGCCCATAGAATGTAGATCTGGAACTTGCTTGAGAATTCAAGAACCTGACATTAACTCACACTCAAGTCTCCATGAATTCATCCAACTGTATGTGCTCTGCCTTCCTTCAGCCCCTTGCTATGCTCTTCAAGCTATGCTCAAGAGATGTTTTCCACAAGAGACCTTTGCTTCTTATTTATACTCTCCAAGTAGCTTCCTTAGAAGCATCTTCTAGGCCACTTTGTCCACACAGTCACCTATGTCCAACTTTTCCCAATTTTCCACTTTTCCATGTATCCAATAGCCACTTGACCACTTAACCCATTTTCCTCATTTTAGGGTTAACCTTCTTATAACCACTTTCCATAATTAGAAAGTACTACATTTACTTTATTATTTAAATAATCCTCTTTGACTTTGTCACTTCACTTTATTATTTAAATAATCCTCTTTGATTTTGTCACTTCATTTTAATATTTAAATAATCCTCTTTGACTTTGTCACTTTATTATTTAAATAATCCT
>JZKD02S1968333.1:344035-372385 GCA_000966675.3 Picea glauca | reverse complement strand
ACTACCAGTAAGGATAAGGTCATCAACATAAAGGACAAGGATTATGAGATGACTTCCTACTTTCTTGGTATAGACATTAGGATCAGAATGGCATCTAGAGAATCCAGTGGCAATAAGAAAGTTGTCCATTTTGGCATACCAAGCTCAGGGATCTTGCTTGAGACCATAAAGAGATTTCTTAAGGAGACAAACAAGGATAGAGTCATTCTGGACATAGCCAGGAAGTTTTTCCATGTAGATTTCTTCTTGCAAATCTCCATGCAAGAAGGAGGATTTAACATCCATCTGATGGACCTCCCATTTATGTGAGTGAGAAAGGGCAAGAACAAGTTGGATGGAATTCATTTTGGATACAAGGGCAAAGGTTTCATTATAGTCAGTTCCTTCAACTTCGAAAAATCCTTTGGCAACTAATCGAGCCTTGTGTCTTTCAACACTTCCATCTAATGCATACTTAGTTCTATAGACCCATTTACATCTGACAAGTTTTCTTCCTTTTGGAAGAGGTACAAGATCCCAAGTATATTTTTCCATTAAAGAATGATACTCTTCATTCATTGTTGTATCCCAATATGGATGACCTGAAGCTTCTACAAATGTCTTTGGATCATGAGTTTCTGAAACTTGAGCCAAAAGAGAAGAGGCTTGCTGGAACTATGAATGTGTCTGATGTTGATCTGAAGGATCACTGACAAGATCACCAGTTACTTCTCGTGCTAAACAGACCCATCTAGGAAGTTGTGGAGATAGTGTTGGTTCAAGTTCGAAGGACTCATCTGGAGGAAGGTGAGCAGGCGGAGGTGGATTTCCATCCTCACTGTCATCATCTGAAGAAGAAACCATAACAGAAGAAGGCACAAATGTCAAAGATGGATCACAGGCCAAAGAAGGCACAACCGTTGAATTAGGCTCGCAGGCCAAAGAAGGCACAAACGTCAAATTAGGCTCGCAAGACAAGATATTTTCATCAAAATTAACATCTCTTCTAATAATAATTTCATTACAATGTGTTTGAAGAAGTCTATAACCTTTGACATCTTCAGAAAAACCAACAAATATACACTTCTCACTTTTAGGTTGGAATGATTTCCTTTTCTCATCAGGAATGTGAGCCCATGCTATACTACCAAATACATGGAAGTGACTTACATTTGGTTTAATTTTAGTCCAAGCTTCTTCCAATGTTATATTTTTAAGAGCCTTTGTGGGAGTTTGATTTACTATGTAATTTGCACAGTTGATGGCTTATGCCCAATACTTTAGACTTAATCCCTTAGATTGGATCATATAATTAGATATTTCTTTTAATGTGTTATTCTTTCTCTCAGCAACACCATTTTGTTGTGGTGTGTATGGAACAATGTGTTACATTTGGATTCCATGTGTAGTGAAGTAACTTGTAAAATTATTGTTCACACATTTGGCTCCATTACTTGTTCTTAAACTTTGAATTTGATGTCCAGATTTATTTTCTACAAGGACCTTGTAGGCCAAAAACTTTGCTCTTAAGTTTTAAGAAGTAAACCCAAGTACATCTAGAAAAATTATCAATGAAATTTAAGAAATACTTGCACCCAGAAAAAGAAGGAGAAGAAAGTGGACCACACAAATCACTATGAACAGGCTGTAAAGGACCTGAGGCATGCCAAGAGGCACATTTGTCAAAATTGTCCCGATGATGTTTGCCAAGAACACAACTGGCACAAACACCATCTCTGCATGAAACAAGAGGAAGTCCAGTCACCATCTTTTGATTACATAGTTGTTGCAATGAGAGATAGTTTAGATGACCAGACCACTCATGCCAAAGTTTTCTCAAGTCATCGCTATGAGAAACAAAAACTGATGAAAAAGATAATGACCCAAAGTTGTCAAACTTGTACAACCTGGTAATATCATCAGCAATTCTAGTTTCAAGAACATACTTAGGATCTTTTAGATCCTTGATTACAACTTGGTGAGGTGAAAACTCTACAGTTTTACCTTCACCTGAATGAGTGGTTTGATATACTGATAGAAGGTTACAAGAAAGACTTGGAACACATAATACATCATTGAAATGACCATTTTCTACTTGAATTGTTCCAAATCCTTCAACACTAATAGATATATCATCACCAACAAATATTTTCTTGGTGTTACATGCATTTACAATAGAAAATATGTCTCTATCCTTAGCCATATGATAAGATGCTCCAGAATTAATAAGCCACTCATTAGAAGTAGAAGTAGAAATTGTATTTAAGGAGAAACCATAAGCTGAAAGTGCATGTCCATGAGAAGAAGAAGAAGAAGTAGAATCAATACCATTGTTGTGCTTCTTCTATAGATTCCATCTTCTTGAAACATTTGGACTCATCATGACCATATTTATCACAAAAGTTGCAATGTCTGTTAGTCTTCTTATTTTTATGTTTTTCTCCTTTGTCTCCATTAGGAGAGGAAGCTCTCTAAGTGGGTTTGGGACCCTTATATTGTTTTTTTTTGTGGCGAGGATGTTGCTTCTTGGGATTCTTGGGTTTATCTTTCTGATGGAAAACTAAGGCTTTGTTGGAGGTACCTGCCATGCTAATCACTCCAAGTTGTACTAGCTTATATTGCTCTCTAATCAAAGCATCACAAAAGTTCTCAAGATTGGGTTTTTGATAAGCTACCCCTAGAGTCTCTTGCATGGCATAAAAGGTAGATACAAACACAAAATATGAACTACCTAGCTTAGAAAGAATAAGATAGATGTAATTCTCTTCATCTATATTTATCTTACATTCTTCACATAAATTTCTAAGTGTTTTAAACTTAGATAGATAGTCTTCAATGCAAGAAAAATCACTTTGACTTAAAGTTAGTACTTTATTTTCTAACTGTTGTGCTCGAATAATATTGTGTTTACCAAACACAGATTCAATCTTTTCCCAAGCTTCTTTGGGTTTATCAATTGAATGAAGGTGGAACCTTAAATCAGGAGAGATGGGCATTCTGATTAATCCACGTGCCTTGTCATTCCTATTATCCCATTTGGATTTCTTATCAGTATCAATGGGTGTTGTTTCCTTTCCCAAGGTAATCTGGTACTAGCCTTTACCTCTTAATAAATCCTCCATATGGGATTTCCATTAGAAGTAGTTGGTGTTGGTAAGTAAGAGATTACTTGTAGAAGACATATTAAATATGCAGATAATATGGATTTAAAAACTGAAACTAATGATCTGAATGGAAACATATCGAAAAGTTATGCGATTTTTAAAAAAACGACACTTAAAATGGACTTCGAATGTGAGAGTTATGCCATTTTTAAAAAAGGCATAAACGGTAACCAAAGGACCACGTGGTGGTGTAAGTTTCTTTATGAAGTGACCCACTTTTATAAAGAGAAGTGGGGATCACTTTTACAATGAAGTTACTTCATGCAAAATAAATAATTCTAAAATAAAATATTAAAGCTACTTATAGTGATTCACTTTTATACTTGAAGTGAAATACACTTTACAATTTTAGCATGAAATTTTTCAAAAAAAGTAACAAAAGAGACACTTGAACTCAAGACCTCTTACTTAATAAGGAAACTTTTAAGAAAATGGTCTAGAAAAACATATTGTAATGTTGAGAAGAAGGATTGGGATTGTTGTTGTTGTTATTGAAGGTGACCTTGGAGAGCATGCTAAAAAAAAACTCTTTTCACACAAGAAAAAAATTTCGCTTCTCGATGACAACAAGGGTTAGATCTCGGTTAGCTTACCCAGAAGATGCACATTTTCCTATTTGTTTCTGATTTGTCGATATCGCACAGGACACACAGAACGCGGGGCAAAGAGAATAAGCAGACCTAAAATATTAGCAACCCAAAAATGAATAATACAAAACCGAAATAAAACCAAAATACTACTCTGCAAAAATTTTAAAAATGTGTATTCAAGCTTTATACCTCCAAATCTTACTGTAATGGTCGTATCTTGGGTAATCGGAAACCTTTTCGAGTGAAATTAAAAGTGTTCCTAAATGAAATGAGTGCTCCGGAAGCAATGGAACAGTCCTCTCGGCCCAGAAATGTATGAAAATAACATAAAATGGACATGAGGCAACTCGGCTTCACGATCTTGATCTAAAACAAGAGCGGATCTTCAAAAAGGCTCTGATACCATGTTCGACAACACATGTATTCCAACATAGGAAAAATGCCTTCAGTAGCCACTCACATAACCAAATCAAAGATCAACACACTGATGTTTTCATGTGGTAAAACCCCTACGGGGAAACATCCACGACCCCAGCCAACGCGACCACTTGGAGTAGTTTATTAATGCAAAAGAAAAAGATTACAAGGAGATTTTACAAGAGATTTTCTCACAATCGATCATCGGCAAATTACCTTCCATGCTCTTTAAATAAAGATAATGGACCAATCGGTTGTTAATCCATTGATCAATGGTCGTTAAGATCGAGGAGAGTATGAATCGTTGGATCACTCTATGCTGGGAACATATCGTGACCATTGGATTTCCTAAATACAAATGCGTACTAATGCATACTAAAGAAACACACTAAGAAACGCACTTTTACCTAACGACGCATTAGACCAAGTAGATCTTAACTAACTCCTAAGTGTCTAAATATCCTAACAAAGACAGTGGAAAAAGACAAGTGGGAAACATTACATTATAGGGGTTGCAACAAAAATGGAATTCAATCAAAGCATACACACATTCATTACATATAAATGTGTGATAAAAATATGTTGGTTATGGCAATGAAAATTTAAGAACGATTGTTTTTGGTCAAAATAAACATTCTCTAGCTAACTAAACAAACATTGTTTTGCTCTATTTTACAAATACAATCATCAAGAAAGGATAGTTACAATCTCATTCCCCCTCAAAACCCACAACACTCAACTCTATAGTTTTTGCATTTTGCAAGATGAAAGATTCTTTGGTTTCACAATTCAAGGAATCCAAATGTATATTGAGCTGTCAAAAAACATTTGGGGAGATATAATAACATATCAAGAATACTTTTATCAACATAGTCGTTTTATGAACAATCTATTTAAGCACTCCTAACATCTTTTTTTGTAGAAGGTGACTCTTGCCTTGAGTGTGGGATGACAACTAAAGATAACATGCAAGGTTTAATATATTAGCAATAATAACATTGTTATAAAACCCTTGTTTGCAAACTTATAAGACATTGCATACATATTCAATACTCATTCAATAGAAAAATTTGAAAAAACAAATGAAATTGAGACTAGCATGACCACTTATTGATGCATCAAATAGATATGAGAATGTCCTACATGAGAAAACATTGTCACAACTTTAACAATGAGCACAACCAAAACCAAAAATTTGATAATACAGTACATATGTGCATAATCACAATATTAAGGGAAGAATCCTTTTAATAAAACCCACAACTACAATTATCAAGCACACCTAGTTGCAAACCAAATTTAGAAAAACTAATAATATCGTCACTAGTTACCAATGGACTTGTTTGGATACATAGCCTCAGAAAAATTAATTTAAAAAGTTACCATTTGGTATCTATAGAGTCATACATGTGGAAAAACAATCAAGATACAACCACTCTAAACAGTTATTCAAAAAAAAAAACACCGACAATACACTGTAATGTAGCCTTTTCTTCCCAACAACAAGGTGGAAAAAAAATCGATAAGACACCCATTGTCACCATTCTCCATTTCCACCTGTTACGAGGAAAATCTCTCTGTGGCTAGGGAAAACCACAACATATGGAAATGACTACAGAAATCAACTATATTCTCAAGTATGTTATGTAAACAAATATGCTATCAAGACAAGATAAAAGGCCTGCCTCGTCCAGACGTTCGATGAAGCCCACCGTTGAGCACTTAACCCAAAGCAATATACTTGCAACTAGTCCTCAACAACCAATCAAAGAAATCATATGGTGATAATATATGATGTTATCACATTCAATAGAATAATCCATTAATATACATAACAAATATGCCCATGGAATAATAATTTAAATATTTGCTAGATATCAATTGGAAGGGAAAAGAGTATTTATATTAATATATGATCAACAGAAGTGAAAAAGTTACATACTTCTATGTTGGCACGGTTCAGAACCGAGAAACTAAGTTCCTTCCAGCCAGACCTCCACCAAAGGAAATCTCATAGAAGAGAGACAATGAAGTTCTTAATCATTAAGGGAAGAGCTTGGGGGCTGAACACTATGTTCAGACATAAAGGACAAAGGGATGCAAGCTCAATATGAAGTGAATAATTTCTCCAAAGTAATTTTTCTCTCAAAGTTGAATTATTTCTTCTCCTTTCCATAGCTCGGAATTGTCCCCTTTATACCCTTCAAATGGAACTGAAGGGCCAAGTCGGAACGTTTCTAGTACATGGAAAACCAAGGATCATTGATCTCTTGTCGTGACATGGAAACCCAACACCATTTTTCATTTTTGGGCACAAATCCTAATGTACGTGAGTTGTAGTGGTGCAACCTGCATATACACATGTTGTATAGTAGGAAAGGTGTGTATATGTGGAAAAAATGTATTTTTAGCTCTAGGATTTGCAAAAAGGGATGAAAAGTCTACATAGGGAAATGGAAAAATGCCCTCTGTGCAAGATTGCATAGGGTGAGGGAAATCTTTCTATAACATATTCCCCCTAATGTGTGAGGTCAAAGGAGTATCTGTGATGGATGAAATACATTATAAAAACCCAGAAGTGGAGTGATGGAGAACCAGCTCGAAGAACTAGTTGCTCATTACATTTTGTATTGACTTTTCATACATGGATACCAATTTGAATTACACTGCAGATCCATGTGAAAATATACCAAACAACTGTCTATGGCCATGAATAGGAAAATAAAAATTCGGTTACATGCCAAAAGTTGTCATAGTCACGAACAAGGCCCAATAGAACTAGTCTCAAAATCAATCTGAAGATATTTGTATACAATGGAGTACAATCTGATCTCCCATGATCACTGAAGTCATATAGGTATTGGTCCAATGAAAAGGAAACAATAGCTCAGGAAAGTTGCAGCCACATACTAATGTCTTCGAGTCTTCTACACAATCCACCAAAGGTGCAAGTCTACATGTGAATAAAGGAGTGGAGGTGGAACACAATGAGACATCGTTTGATTACCAGTCATTAAGGTATATCTTTAACAAATGTGAGACATCCTACTGATGATGAAAGTAGGTATCAAGGCATTGAGTACATTCTTACAAGTGTGAATAAAGGAGTCAAGGTCAAACACTTGAACAATCCATCGATCATGAAACATTGATGTATTCCCAACTATCGATGGCGAGAGAACCTGCCACTAATGACTGCAAGCCTCAAGGTATTCATAGGAATCTAGGTCTCATTTCCATAATATATGAGTTGAAGTCGATGGAAGGAGACTCGTTGAAAGGAGAGAATTAAGGAATATCTCATCATTCAGCACAAGGTTCAAAGCAGGAGCTTCATGATTTGGATGAAATCAGACGAAGAACATGTTCATGAACCAACGACCCTGTGTATCTTTTTCATGTGCCAAGTGCAAGAAATACATGAAAAATACCCTCTAAATTGAATACAATGAGGAAAAATGCTGACAAAGGTGAGGAAACTACCAATAAGGCTAATGGCATCCAAGAAACTGCACAAATCCCAATGGATGAATACATGTCTTGTCGTCGAACACAAGGGAAACCACCTAGTCAATGAGCAATGATGAAATGTTGATTGTTGGGTTCAAGGTTACCTACCAATGATGAAAGTAGGACCAGGGTGCATGATAGGACTACAACACCATTTGATTCTGAGACAAACTAAGGGTATGGCTAGCATGCAAAGTCAAGAGTTCTGAGGAATGACCGACACATGTTGAAATACTTCCTTTGAACAAGAGCATGAGACATATGGAAGACTCTAGCAGCATTGACTCAATGATGAAACCATGAGATGCAGGAGGCACAATTGAAATTCTCCATGGGGATTGGAAGAGAAACCATTCAGTGGAGGAAAATCTCTGTAATGAGCTCAGTTTCCTAAGGCCATGCTACACCCAAAATTATGATGAAAAGTTGACTCAATAACTTTGTGCTATGTTTAAAGGTGACACAATTTCTGCCAATATAAGATAATACTCCCTTACTGCCCGTATTTTTTTTGTTTTTTCATAGTCAAATGAATGCTATGATACAGAGGAGGAAACGAGTGTCACAAGTAAGAAAAACTAGTTCCATCAGTGGAACATACCAATGCTCAATGAAAGGAGATGCATGTGTGAGATGGACACTCAAGGGAATGTTCCCTCCTGGGTATAGGGTGTCAAATTGTGAAGGATATAAATGAGGCTCTTCTTGGTTGAGGATGCAAAACTATTGAGGCAAATGGTTTATAATGAAAACTAAGAACTGGTTATAGGCTCAATACTGCAAGCAAGAGCATGAGATGCAATCACAACTTAACACCAAAAAATGTCCTTTTTCATGATCTTAGTCAACTTGGTGTGAAAAAGGGATAAACGTATACCAAATAGACGTCCTTTCAAATCCAATTTATGAGTGTGAAAGAGACAAGTTCACTCAGTGATCTTTTCACTTTTTGAAAATGAATCAAAAAAGAGATTAACGGAGACTGACAACCTTTCAAGTCCAATTTAACGAGTCTGAAAGGGACAAATTCACTCGACAATCTTTTATCTTTTTAGACGAGTCGAAAAAGAGCTTAAATTAGACTTGGTTGGGAGTTTCTAGGCGGCAATTCCTAAGGGAGGCCAAGGCTCCCGTGATGGACTTCTGTGGAATGTTAGTATCTTACGAATAACCGACATAAGATTGGGA
The DNA here is from genome assembly GCA_000966675.3 of Picea glauca. NCBI lineage: Eukaryota > Viridiplantae > Streptophyta > Pinopsida > Pinales > Pinaceae > Picea > Picea glauca. Next base: position 363,537 of record JZKD02S1968333.1, on the reverse strand, counting down.
AATCCCAAATCTCTCCAAGTGAGGAGGTTGAAGTGCTAGCAGAGGTTATCATCTCTGTGATATATTGGATAATGTCTCTTACTGGAAAGGACATAGGTGGGGGCATTGGATACCCCACAAGACCATCCCAATCGAATGGAAATTCTCTAGGACTTGAAGGGAGAGTACTCGAGGAGAGTAGAACTCTCTCTTGTTCAGAAGGTGTAGTATCAGAAATGTTGATGACATGGTTGAAGGATGCATCACACTCTACAAGGAGAGTTGGATTGGACAGAGATTACACTGGTACGACCACTTCTTCAATTCTAGGTTGAAGAGGATGTGTGATAACAAGAATAGAGGACACATCACCCTCGACAATGGGGGTATGGTTAGGAGAGGATTGCATCAGCATGACTGTTGTGTCTGTTAGCACTGAAAGTCACACTTTGACTACTAAAGTGTAATCTCAGCACCCATTAGAATGTAAAATATAACTTTGGTTTTGAATAGGTAGATCAACAAGATGGATAAATAAAGAGAGAGGGCAGCAAATTGCATATCAATAGGCTACACTAATGGGAAATGGAGTCACAAACATCCCACTCATCAAAGGCACAAAAGCTGCTTAACAGAAAACAAGATTATATGCTGATAGGTGGAAGAAATGAAGAAGGAAAAAATAAGATGGAATGTTCAGTAAATAGAGATCCTCTCAATTCAATGAATCAACAAATACTTGAATATAAACAATGACTAATGGGCAGAACACAACAGATCCTTCTCTACTTACGAATCCATAAATCATTGACAGCCTTTGATCCTCAAACATGCAATATATTCAAATAAGAAAAAATATAAAAGAAGAATTACAATCTGAAATCACAACTCTCATGAGTCTCCAATAGCAGTAATGCTTACAATCCTAAAATGCCCACAGGATTACAAATGAACACACACAGAAAACTGCCTATTCCTACTCTCTCTAGCCTCTCTTGGCTCATCCATCCTCCTTCTCCAAGAGATATCTCCTTCCTTAAATATAAAATAGCATCCAAATAACCTTAGGAGGTCAAATCCCATCTCCTCCATTGGATTCTAAGCCTAGGAGATAGGTGGCAACAATCAAAGAGAGAAAAATCCAACAAACTATTGATTTTCAAGAATTTCTTGGAAGTCATTAATAAAATGTCTCCACCTCATTGCATGAAGCCTTTGATGGAGCTAAATATTAGGTGTAGGTGTCCCTTGACATCAAAATAATCCTTGAGAAGTCATTTGAAACCTCCTTGACATGTGGAAACCCCCCCAACAAGGCGAATATCAAAACTGTGACCGCTACAGGAAATTAGTACGCAACGCCACCGTGTAGAGTACGCAGTGCCTACTTCTATATCCAATATCTATGAAACCAAAACATATTTTGAAAAACTGAGAGAGGTTTTTTTTAATTTGGAATGTTATGAACAAAAACCTCCTCTAGTTTTCAAAAATACATCCTCAACTGCTCATAACCCAAGTTTTAAATTAGTGACTCAAAACTAGCAGAATAACTCTGCACAATTTAGCCTTTGCCAGAATATTACGCAGCGCCTGTAGGTAGTGCCTGACTATGTTTTTGCATGCAATTCGGTAGCATAAATCCATGGGTACTTTGATTCTTGAACTTTGATATTGGGAATAACTCAATATAATTTCAATTTTCCCCAAAACAAATAAAAATCCCATAACAATTGTATTCATTTGCCAAAATGAATAATGAAATGCAGACTCTGTTCTCTGTGAAATATTAGGTAGCGCCACTTATGCAACGCTGAGGCATAAACCAATATTGTGCTAACATAGGCTCCATGGGGGATAGATTCCTTCTTGTGAGGCTCTAAGAACTCTTGTAGTTTCAGTGCCCTATCCTTTGGGCTTGTGGAGTCATGCTCTCAACCTTTAACCTCTGCAATCTGCTTTGATCTGTGGCCTTCAGCTGAAACTAAATGAAAATGAAAACTAAAACTAACAAAATGATGAAAACGATGTTTTTCCAGCAATCTTATTGCACACACCTACTCTAATTATTGGGAAATTGAAGCGTTCAAGTTACATGAAACAACCAATGAAGCCATTTCATCATTTTTTCAACTATTTGAAGTTTTGAAATGTGCTTCCTTAAGCACCAGAGATAATTATTACTTGAAGGCGCATCAAAGAAACATTTGGAAATACACTTTCCATTGAAGAAATCAATGAAGAAATCAATGAGCCTAGGCCCATTTTCTACTTGTAGACAGGCTGGAAATGGTTCCTAAAAAACATCATCAATACTTGCCCCTGCAACATTGCTTTATGTAAAAAGGAAAAGTATTGCATTAGGTCCTTGGTCCATTGTTCTTGGTTGTTGTATGGCTTTCTGATTCTTTGATTCATCCTCAATGCATATGGCCTTGGTCCACTCCTGGTCATGAGGTGTATTAGGAAAAAGGCTTAGTGATGCTTGTCTTTCTTTAATTTCAACCTTTCTCATCTGATCACATGGCATTTGATCTTGGTTGCTTGATGAAACTGAGCTTGTGTCTTCAAGAGGAATAGGGGGTTGATAGGGAATTTCATCACAATTAGAAGTGTTTGGGAAACTAAATTCTTCTATCTTATCTTTTGATTGTGAGGGATATTCATCATAGCTTGGCTTATTGTCCTAATTTCTCATTTTTTCACCCTCTAAAATTAGATTATCATCTTTTTCTTCTTTTTTAGCAACAAAAATATGACATGAGGGTTCAAACAAGCTATTGTTTCTTTGATGGGAAGGGTACTTTTATGATATAAGGTCTTCAACAGATTGTTTTTGGAAATCATCTTCATAATCATCATACAAAGGTGAATCAATGACCATTTGACTATTAATGGCTGAGGGGATTAGTACAATAGCTGGGACAACTGGTTGCTCAGGGAAAACATCCTCATAGTCATCAAAACTTGGAAAATCATGGCACATTGGTTCATTAACAATTGGAGTGTTGGTAGCCAATTCACATTTTTCTTTGGTCTTATAAGCTGCCTACACCTATGTTTTGCAAACATCAATTTTTTGTCATAATTTTCAAATAAACAACATTTTCATTTTTTGTGACATTTGCACATTTGCCTTCGTTTTGTTTTCATGACTGTAAGCGTGAAAACTTCATCTTTCGAAGTCGTATTTCGATCAATATCTGAACTTTCATTATCTCTTTAGTCGATATGCCTATTGCGCTTACCTTTTAATTATCATTATGAATTGGTAGACCCTTTGATCTGTACTCATGCTCCGATTGATTGTGTGATTTGGTTTCATTGAGTTTTTAATGCATGGGCATTTTTATTTTGATCTACTTGACCTTTGGTTTCATAAGATACATGGGTGTTATGGTTAAATATTTCATATATATTTTTAATATGATACCTATGTTTGTGTTTTCATAACTATTGGTATGATTGGTTATATGAAAACATATCGACACATTGGTTAAACTATGGATTATGTGAGTTGATACATTGGCGCATAGTTAAGTTTGGTATTGATTTCAATTTGAATGTTGATGGTTTAAAACTTTGGCACAACATTGATTGCGCGTTGGTTTATACACTTGCCATTTGATTCATTAGTCGGCCAAGTGATATGACTTGATCGTTGAACTACTATAATGGGTTGAACAGCTATGAATCGGTGGTTGTACTTTGACCATAATTGTTATGCATGGCAGAGATAAACTCCACCACCTTCGCACGCTAGCATTTACACCTATCCCTTGTGCCCGTTCACTTCTGTTAGCTCGGGTAGCTCTGCTCCTGTGTGGTTGTGATCCAAACCCTCATCTTACCATGTGCTCGGCTCCATGGCACCAGTCGTGTGAATCGAGCCAAACGGAAACCAAGCCCTATTAATGTTTGACAATGCTCGCAAAGACTTGGAGGATAATGGATGGCTTACCTTCGTAAAATGATTTGAGGGTTTTAATCTAGCTGTAGCACGACAGTTTACCATGACTTTTGATGGCTGTAGAGCCAAGGTGGGCGACATACAGTTAGAGATCGATGAGAAATTCATCAGTTCTGCTACAGGGTTAACATCCTCGGGACAGCGTTGGTTTAAGAATTGTAAGGTCGAGGAGGTGCCATGGACACTGTTGTTTGTCTCGCGCAAAGTCACCTCGTGTGACAGAGGTATGCCCATCTCTGCACTTAAACCATGATGGAACGATACTTTGATGATAGTCAAATAGTTCGTGACCTGTGAAGGTCGATACAGACTCATTTTCCTCTACCACCTGCGTTTGTTAATGAGTTTTATGGGATACTCGTTGAATATGCCCTTTTACTTTCATCGTAGCCTCTATAAAATGTCAGAAAAGTTTAAAAGGCAGAAGGCTGACAGCAGCCTGTTCCACCATGGACTCATTAAACTCATCATCATTTATCATTTGGGTTTGCACAGTGATAGTTGAAGAGATTTCATAGCTCGGGATTGTTTTGATGACACAAACCCTGTCCAGGTTGACAAACCTATGGTAAGTGAAACCTATGTTCAGCCACCCGTGCCCTTACATATCTTATTACCCTCTCCCAAGCCTATGGTCGACCCTCCTATTGAATTACCAGACGTTGGAACCAAGAAGGCCGAGACTATTAGGAAGTCTGCGAGCAAAAAGCCCAAGGCAAACACTACTGCTAATGCCAAAGGAAAAAGGAATGCCCGACTCATTTCAAGAATGGCAAGGAACAAACCTAAACCCTCTACTGAGTCAAACCCTATCATCCTAAGTGAGGATTATGATTCAGACATACAACGTTTTTTAGCTGATGAGTACCCTTACTCACAGGGTTTATGCCCCGAGCCACCTTACGATTTTGTGTCGAATCTTCCCCCTTGCCTAAGAGACGATCCCAGCTACCCTGGTATTAAATTGCCTAACGAAACCCTCAGTCATGTGATCAAACCCTTGGCTGCTCTCTCAAAACCCACACAATCACCCTGTGACCAATGCGATTTATGGTTGGAACGTTACTACATTGATGTTCCCATACTCCAATCAAAAATCCAATCACTAGAAGATCAAGTTGTAGCATTAACCGGTCAAAGAAACAAGCTCCAAGCATTCGATAAGAAACATAAGACAACAGACTCGATCCTTTTCAAAAACGTTGAATCGGCTATCGCAGTTATCAACTCCAAATTGGCATGATCAAGTCGTCTCGTCGCTATACAGGTATGAATTTTGGTATCATTTTAATTGTGTGAGTGAACAGGTTGATATAACGATTCGAATTTTGTTTTCGAATAGCTCTGTTTATGTATCGAAATGGATCTGTTATAATGTGTGCATCCTATATATAGTTTTTAATTGAATAAAAAGAAATTTCGATTTGATATATGATTCGATCATACCCAGTATAGCCATCGATAGATTTTATCGGATTTAATTGATTTTCATTTGGATTTGATTGATTGGTTTGCCTGATTGAGTTAACGAAATTGTTGGTTTTCTTTCAATTCAATTCGTATTGTATCCACTCCCAACAGGAAGTTTTTAACGCTCAATTTAGAATGTGATTCGTTTGGATTCGATCTCGTTATGATCCATATGCTGTGGTTGGTAAACAATTTTATTGAGTTTGGTTGTTACGATATGCTCTGTCATATAATTTTCAAAGTTGAAACATTGCTCTAATTGATTTTAATTTGGGAAAAAACGACTCTTTTTTTATAAAAACAATACACTCATTTAAGTTTGTTCAAGTGCGCCTGAATCATGGAATGGATTCGATTCATGACAACTATGTGAAAACCCCAGTCGATTGATTCGCTTGATTGGATTACTATTAGTTCGATTATTTGATGAATTGGATTTCGATTGTAATTGCTACTCTGTTCGATTTTTAAAATGAATTGGTCAAACCCGGTTATAATTCATTGTCAAATGAACGATTTTGATCGAAGTAATCGATCTTGTTTGCCCAATTTTCAATAACAAATTATGAATTCTATTGCCAATCATTCGAGCCTGTTATGATTTTATTTGAATTGATTTTCGTGCCAGTTTGAATTGATCTATTCGTGGTATGAATCGTTTGCCTTGTCAACACAGTCATAACAATTGGAAAATGATCTTTTTGGAATCGGTCGTGTCTCCTGTATAAGAGGCAGCGTAACAATTGCCTACGATTTGTTTGATTATATCGGTTTCAATTGAATATCAAAATGATTTCACAACTGTTGGATTCGATTTGTTGTGAAACGATTACAGTGTTGTTCCATATGATTTTGTCACCCGACTTTGTAGCAACAGACAAAACAGAGTATGCATATCTCTGTAGTCACTTAATTGATTTGGATCCTGTTTGATTTCGAATGGTATCAACAAACTCAAATTAAATAATTCATTTTCAAATGGAAATTGGATGTCAATTAAATGGAATTATTCAAAAGATTTTCAATTGATTACAATGTTGATTCTGTGTCTTATTTAGACTAGCTACAGAATCAGAGGATTCTGTAGCTAGGTCTACAAATTTAGATTTTCATTATTTTCTTTAACAAATATCATTCTAACATGTTCATTTCTGGTCCTTTTCAGGTGAATTCGAATTGCATGGGATTTGATGGACAGTTTAGAGGATATTTGGATGTTTTACTTTTATTTTAGTTTCCTAGTTTAGTCAACTTTGGGATATCTTCCCAGATTTTATGTAAACAGTTTTATAATTTCCACAGGGAGGTTTTACCCTATGGAAAACCTTTAAATACTTATTATTTTGTGTAATAAGGATCATCCTCGCTTGTGGGAGAACCAGGATTATGGATGTCTAATACAAACTAAGACAGAAGTTGATGTTCTGCTACATCTTTCGCTTTCATAATATCAGTCTTTTGTTTCATGTTTATGTTTATCAATTTGTATCAGATTAGTTTCTACTTTAGCTATCACAGTCTTTTGCAGAATGATATATATTAATCAATGTTTCATCCATATCTGATTTCTTCCAGTACTTAAAAATACAGAAATTACTTGATTCAGTTTATGAATGACAGATTTCTCTTCTTCATCAATTGAATTATTTACTATAGATCTTTGCATAATAGGTTTACCTAATTGTAGAGATTTATAAATCATATAATTGTTGTTATTTTTATGTCTTGTTTGTCCTATAAATAAACTGAAAGAGCATTGTAGCGTATCGTTTACGAGAAGCTTCTGGAATATTCGGTGTGAGTTTCCTTCCTCTGATCTACTAGCACAGTCATCATACACAGGACAAACCTGGAGAATTTCCAGGTCAAATTGTTATTTATTTCTTTAGTATATTTATTAGTAGTTTAAGTTAGATATATTTGTAGTTTAGATTAGTGATTTAGTTTAGCTAGTTTTCTGTTTTATTTCTGTTCATGAAATTATAAAATCAACAAAAACATCTTCCTCTGTCTTAGGGAAGAATATTAATGAGTTTTGCAGGTTTTATTTACATCTATAAATTGTGGATATTGTATATTTTGTGAATAAGTTATATTTCAGTTGGTAGTATAGTATTAGTTAGTAGATTTATTTATAGAATAGTTAGATTTAGTTTAGTTTGTTTTATTTAGTTTTAGTTAGATTAGTTAGTTTAGAATAATTTTTCTTTTTGTTTTCTTAGGACCTTAGATCGGCTAACGGAGCCGCTAAACCCGTCAGGCTGGTTCATTCCAAACGGCTTGGGTTATTAGACAACCCCGGACCGGTTCCACTCTCTCAATTGACGGACGGTCAATTTCGCCCGTCAACAAATGGTGCTAGAAGGAGGGCCTGAACTTAATTAATGGCACGAGGCGGTCGCAAGACTCCTCCACCCCCTAATCGCTCACCTATAGTGACTAGAAGCTGTTCACACGATAATATTCCCCTTCAAACAACAACTACTTCAACCGACGATCCACAGATCACAGTCGAGCCAGCAACCCCTAATCCTACAGGTGGTGACTTACAAGAGATTGTCCGTCAATCTCTTATTAAAACACATAGTGCCTTAGCTCGTCTTAGGCAACCAAACCGTCCGTGGGGTCAACCTTTGAACTTCTCTGATATTAGAGAACAATTAGGTGATACTAACCTCACTGTGAATCCTTCAGATCCAATCTTAAATCCTGCTGCAGGAGGATCTGGGATACCTCCTTCACCTCCTCCATCATCTCCTTCCTCTTCTGAAGGAGATTCCTCTAATGAAGGCAATTCACCTTCTCAGCCTTCCACACCCATTACCCCAATGGAAAATCAGAACAACCCTGTTAGACCCTGGCTTGATCAGGATGTTGTAGTTGTACCTGGAGCTCAACACCCTTTACCTAAACACCCGGAGAAATGGCTTCCCAAGTTTGACCCTGACTCAAAACAGATCACTGAAGATCATATTAAAAAGTTTATGTTAGCCATAAGACTCTGCAATGTCGAACATGAAGATGTTGTCTGTAGGTTGTTCCCTTATACTTTCGAGGGTAATGCATCCACGTGGTACTTTTCCCAACAACCCCATACCATTGTGTCTTGGGAAAAGTTTGATTCATGCTTTTTGGAAAAATTCGGAGACAGTAAACCTCTGGAAGTCCTAGTCGTGGATCTTTCTAGCTTGAAAATGAACCCAAAAGCAAAAGTTAAAGACTTTAATCAAAGATTCTTAACACTCAAAAACTGAATCCCTGCGGATTCTATGCCTGTCGAGAGTCTTATAATAGCTTACTACACTAAAGCTTTGCATCAAAGCATAGCTATTTGGGTTAAACGATCTAAGAAATCCACGTTGTTAGAGGCCTTCGAGGAGGCCAGCCAGATTGAAAGATACATACTTAGTCTTAAAGACTCATCTAACAATGAAACTGAGACTAGTTCTTCTTTCAAAAAGAAAATTGAAATACTCCCCAAACCCACTCAATGTAAAACACAACCTGAAAACTCTGATTGGGAAAACCTAACTAAAGTTGTTCAAAAACTGTCTAATCAAGTTATAGACTTAAAAAGGTCGATCGAAGAAGCTTCCTTGAGCAAAGGACCTTACAAACCCCCATTCCAGTAGCCTTTTCCCACCAACCGACCTAATCCAAACACCGAAGGCCTTAATATAGAAAGTTTGCAATGTGCTCTTCAAACAATTCTAGAAGCCCAAGATAACTTGATGCCCCCTGAGATCCCTCAGGAGGTAGTTGAACAAGAAACAGTCCAAGAAGAAGAGTCTTCTCCAAACATCTTTGGACACTTCTCGGATAGAATCTTCCAAGCCAACTTCGAGATAGTTCATCCTTATAATACCAGGAGTAAGACAACAAATAAACCTTCTTCTGAAAATACTACAACTTCGCCGCCAAAGCAATCTAAATCAGTCAAAACTAAACAGAGTAATGTGAACCCCAACTTAGATTATGATGTTGTTGAAGATCTTAAAAGGCTAAGGGATAACATTTCTATTTATGAGTTGTTGAAGTTTCCATTTTTCTTACAAAAGATGTTGCAAAATATTTCAGAAAATCGCAAGAATGGTAATTCAAGTAGTAACAAGGTTGTGCAAAACAAAGTCCCTCAGAAGACTTCCACTAAAAATAATCATGATCCTCAAGATAAAGGAAGCCTTCCTGTAAGTAATGTAAATAATGTACATAAAGTACCTTAGAAATTGCGAGTGAAAAGCCACAAGATACTACTCTTAGTACTCGCAAAAATGTACCTCCTTTCTTGTTAACTTTTGAAATTTTCAACAGAAACGTGCATAATTGTATGGTAGACTCAGGGGCATCATCCAATGTGATGCCTTGGTCTGTCTGCCAGAAGATTAATGCTGAAGTAGAACCATCTACTTTAAAAATCATACAACTTGATCGAACCAATGTTAAAGTTATAGGCGAACTAAAAAATGTACTTATTAGATTATCGTCTAACCATAAGGTTCATCAGGTTATTGACATAATTGTTGTGGATATTCCAGAAGTGTATGGTCCATTTTTAAGCAGGGACTGGTTGAAGCAGCTACATGATTACTTCGTGATAGACTAGTCTCACTTATGGCTTCCAGAGAATGGTAAGCCTAACAAGATCAGGGTAAATCGTGAACGTTACCTTAAGTTCATGGTCATAGATTTGAACGATCCTAACAAACCATATACACCTTCTATTGATTCACCCGAGGTCCAACGGATAGATACCTTCTTCGGAAATTTCATGGCCGAGGCTTCACCTATCGCCAATCCAGAACAACAGTCTGAGATTGTAGCATGCATGCAACCAACAACTTCTATGCAATGGTCCCATGTGCCCGATGGAAACCAAATTTGGTCCCTATATTTCGATGGATCTAAGTCCAAAGAAGGAGCTGGTGCGAGCTACATCATTATCGATCCGGCAGGTAACAAGACATTAATTGCATGTAGACTAGAATTTGAATGTACTAATAATATTGCAGAGTATGAGGCTTTACTGCAAGGTCTCAGGAAAGCTCTAGATATGAACATTTAAAACCTGGTTGTATTTGGCGACTCTGAAATAGTGGTTAGATAGGTAAGAGATTCTATCCACTGTCTCTCTCCGCATCTCAAGAGCTACCAGTCTGAGGTATGGATTTTAATGAATAAATTTTTTGCTTTCAATATAAATTCCATTCCTAGATTAAATAATGTTGAAGCAGATCTATTAGCTAATGTAGCTTCTAAACTTCTTCCTGCAGAAGGCTTGTCTCCAGACTCATTCTCTGTTGAGCTGTTGTTTCGACCATCTGTTCCTGACAATATCACAAACTAGAGAGTATTTGAAGACGATCAACAGATTATCAACTTTCTGCACATGGGAGAAACCTTTCAAGGCGTAGTGATAGATGAACGCACACACGACGACAATTTGCACGATTTTATGGTAATACCTGATCCAAAATCTCCTGAAGCTCTGTCGGACATGGTAAATTCCATACCCAAATCTATAGTTAGATTAGAGAAGTTTTATGATTTTGAAGATAAATTTAAAAAGGTGGTCAACTGTAAAACTAATAGTTCCTCGATGTCTTATGAAAAAGTGAACTTAGGAACTAGTGAAAATCCTCAGTGCATTAACCTAGGCTTGGGATGTTCTAGACAAGAAAAAGTTGCATTTGTTAAATTATTTAAAGAATTTAAGGATGTCTTTGCATGGACGTATGATGATCTTAAAACTTTTGACCCTAATATCATACAGCATGTCATCCCGATGAAGCCCCAAACCTTACCCTTCCAACAGAAACTGAGGAAGATGCATCCTAAACTAGAACCGACCATTCAAAAAGAATTGAATAAACTCCTAAGTGCTAAAATAATTTTTCCTATTAGGCACACTCAATGGGTTTCCAACCTTGTCCCAGTTCGGAAGAAAAACGGGGAAATCCGACTCTGCGTCGATTTCCGAAACCTCAATAGAGTGTCTGACAAAGAAAATTATCCCGTCCCAACCATGGAACAGATCCTTCAACAGGTATCTGGTTCCGAGAGGCTATCCTTGTTAGATGGTTTCTCTAGATACAACCAGGTCTTGATGTCTCCACCAGACCAACTCAAAACTACCTTCCGTACTCTGTGGGGCACTTATGCTTACCGTAAAATGCCCTTTGGATTGATTAATGTTGGTGCCACCTTTCAGAGAGCAATGGACATTGCTTTCTGAGGCTTAATCAATCAGTCTGTCGTAGTTTACTTAGATGATGTGACTGTTTATTCAAAAAACAAAGATGATCATCTAGCTCACTTACGAGCCATTTTGCTACGATGCCGTAAATACAGCATCTCCTTAAATCCCAAGAAATCCATCTTTGCAGTAGAACATGGTAAACTCTTAGTATTTATTGTGTCTAGTGAAGGGATGATTATTGACCCCGAAAGGACTCAATTCATCACTAAACTTCCCCCTCCTACATCCAAAAAATCCATGCAGTCTTTCTTAGGCCAGATTAACTTCGTGAGAAGATTTGTCCCCAGTTTCTCTGAAATGGTCAGGCCTTTACAAAATTTGATTAAGAAAGACACCCAATATCACTGGGGACCCACAGAAAATCAAGATTTTAATGCAATAAAGAAGGCCATTATAGACTCTCCATCTCTCATGAGCCCTGACTTCTCTCAAGATTTTACACTCTATACTTTTGCTTCTAATCGTTCCTATGTCGTCGTCCTAACACAGAAGAATACCGAGAACCACGAAGTACCCATCGCCTTTATGAGCTCTGCTTTCAAAGGTGCTAAACTTAACTATCCAGTGGTGGATCAGCAAGCCTACGCTATTTTCAAAGAAATTAAGCACTTTCGGTCCTATCTTTTGAAGTCAAGGACGAAAGTCATTGTCCCCTACCCTGTCGTAAGGAACTTGTTAGTACAGAAGGAGTTAGGAGAAAAGAGAGCTAACTGGGTCACCTCCTTGCAGGAGTATGACTTAGAAATCACCCCAGCTCAGATTGTGAGAGGCCAAGGGTTATGTAAGTTGGTGGTTGATTCGGAAACAGGACAACAAGAAGATAGTGATACGTCAAACCTAGGACAAAGTGATCAAAGTTTAATTTGTTGCGCACAAAACCTCGTTAGTCCGTGGTACGACGATATTAGATTCTATCTTGAACATGGGTCATCACCTCATCACTTAGACCCCCCTAAGAGAAGAGCGTTGAGACTAAATTATGCTTCCTTTCATCTGGTTAATGGTACCCTGTTTCGTCAGAGTTTCGACGGCGTACTAATGCGTTGTCTCGAGAAGGACGAAGCAGAAAAAGTCTTACTCGAGTTGCATGCAGGAGAAGCTGGTGGTCACTTCGGTGGTGACACCACTGCTCATAAGGTTTTAAGAGCCGGTTATTACTGGCCCACGCTTTTTAGATATGCCCATGCCTTGTGTCGTAAATGTATCATCTATCAGAAAGCATCAGGGTGGTTGCAAAAACCAGCCTTTCCACTGCAACCCGTTACAGTAGATTCTCCTTTCCAGCAATGGGGCCTTGATATCATAGGTCCAGTTAACCCTCCATCCTTGCAACAACACAAGTTTATTTTGATAGCCACAGATTACTTTACTCGATGGTCTGAAGCTACTGCATTAAGAATTATCAACACCAGTCAGGTAATCGCCTTTCTAAATTCGAATATTATCACTCGTTTCGGTATCCCTGACTGTCTAGTCTTTGACAGCGCTTCATACTTTTCTTCTCTTGAGATGAGCAAGTTCTCTTTGGAGAAAGGAATTAAGCTGAAGTATTATGCTAGTTACTACCCCCAGGGAAACGGATTGGCAGAGTCAACAAACAAGAACTTGATTAAAATTATCAAGAGAACCGTGGTTGAAAATCACAAAAATTGGCACAATGCACTGCTGAACGCGCTGTGGGATGATAGGGTAATGCCAAAAGCTACTATAGGTAACTCCCCCTTTTTTCTCATTTATGGAAGAGAAGCAATTCTACCACCTCACATTCTTCTTCCTTCACTTCAATTGTCACAGAAAGTTCAAGAAGAGGATTGTCCCCCTTTAGAAAACCAAATTAACGCTTTGATGAAGCTAGAAGAAGTAAGAGCCCAAGATAAACGTAAGATAGATCAACATCAATAGTTGGTTAAAATCTGGTTCGATTCTAACTCTGCTTCTGATAGGAATTTTGAAGTAGGCGATCTCGTCTTGAAGTGGGACAAACCGCATGAGGGAAAGGGAGAACACACAAAATTTCAAAACTTGTGGCTTGGACCGTTCTTGATTGCTGAAAAGTTGGGTCCTAGTTCTTTTCGATTGCATAATCTTGAAGGGCAGCTTGACACCTATCGGGTGAATGGCCAAGCCCTGAAAAGATACTTTGCTTGATAACTACCCTTGTATATTATGTATATATTGTATTTTTGTTTGCATTTTCGTTTGCTTTATGTTTTTTATTTTGATTTGAATTTATCAGTTTGTGTCTTTGAAAAATACACATACCTGTACACTGAGCTATTCAGACAAAGACGATAGAAAATTCCTTCGCTGAAATAACTTCTGAAAAATTTGTGCAAACATCAATGGTATATTTCTGAAATTTATATCTATGTTTGAAAAAACTGTTGTTTTAAAGAAGTTGACTGATTTTGATCTCTGAGTAAAGTTCGTCATGATCATCTGTTATCTTTTTACGTTGTCCCTTTTTTGTAAAGGAATGACTCAGAAGATGTCTCCCTGTTTTAGGAAGTTGGTTTTGTCAATAAAACATCTCTGGATCTAAATAAAGGACAGTTCTAAAAGATTCTGACGAGGTCTAAAAAATATTTTAAAATATTAAGATTTTCAGCGTCACCTCGCTCAGCTATATATCTATGAAAAGCAAAATAAAATTATTAATAAGAGCTATGAGAAGTTCTCGTAAACCCGTCGGGATGCTGAACAGGTCTGCTGGCAGCAGGAAAATGCATGCATGACGCCAAGACAACTTCATCGTGGTACTGAACAGGCCCGCTGGCAGCAAAGAAATGTCGGGTATATGAAAATTTGCAAAAAGAAACCTCTTTAATGTCCTTTATTCTGATCCAGAACTTCTTAACAGGATACAGATGTCAGAGTGGGTTAAATGGAAACCCTGTCGAGGCTATGGATGCCTCCTGGTAGTAGTGGCTATGCCAACAGTATTGAAGATTTTATCTTTAATATCATGACTTGATGATCTTAAGATTGTTATCAGTTTTCATCTTTTGAAACACTGCTGAAATGATTGGTTAATGGTGATGTTTGTACGACCTTCTGGTTGTTATTTTTGAGTTGAAATTATCTTTGTTGTCCTAATCTGAATTTGTGCCTTTTGCAGAGATAACTGCTTCTACCAGTGTGTCGCCATTATTGGCAACCAATTCACATTTTTCTTTGGTCTTATAAGTTACCTACACCTATGTTTTGCAAACATCAATTTTTCGTCGCAATTTTCAAATAAACAACATTTTCATTTTGTGCGACATTTGCACATGTGCCTTCATTTTGTTTTCACGACTGCAAGCGTGAAAACTTCATCTTTCGAAGTCGTATTTCGATCATTATCTGAACTATCATTATCTCTTTAGTCGATATGCCTATTGCGCTTACCTTTTAATTATCATTATGAACTAGCAGACCCTTTGACTTGTACTCATGCTTCGATTGATTGTGTGATTTGGTTTCATTGAGTTTGTAATTCATGGGCATTTTTATTTTGATCTACTTGACCTTTGGTTTCATAAGATACATGGGTGTTATGGTTAAATCTTTCATATATATTTTTAATATGATACCTATGTTTGTGTTTTCATAACTATTGGTATGATTGGTTATATGAAAACATATCGACACATTGGTTAAACTATGGATTATGTGAGTTGATACATTGGCGCATAGTTAAGTTTGGTATTGATTTCAATTTGAATGTTGATGGTTTAAAACTTTGGCACAACGTTGATTGCGCGTTGGTTTATACACTTGCCATTTGATTCATTAGTCGGCCATGTGATATGACTTGATCGTTGAACTACTATAATGGGTTGAACAGCTATGAATTGGCGGTTATACTTTGACCATAATTGTTATGCATGGAAGAGATAAACTCCACCACCTTCGCACGCTAGCATTTACACCTATCCCTTGTGCCCATTCACTTCTATTAGCTCGGGTAGCTCTACTCCTGTGTGGTTTTGATCCAAACCCTCAGCTTACCATGTGCTCGGCTCCATGGCACCAGTTGTGCGAATCGAGCCAAATGGAAACCAAGCCCTGTTAATGTTTGACAATGCTCGCAAAGACTTGGAGGATAATGGATGGCTTACCTTCGTAAAATGATTTGAGGGTTTTAATCTAGCTGTAGCACGGCAGTTTGCCATGACTTTCGATGGCTATAGAGCCAAGGTGGGTGACATATAGCTAGAGATTGATGAGCAATTCATCAGTTCTGCTACAAGGTTACCATCCTCGGGACAGCGTTGGTTTAACAATTGTAAGGTCGAGGAGGTGCCATGGACACAGTTGTTTGTCTCGCGCAAATTAACCTTGTGTGACAGAGGTATGCCCATCTCTGCACTTAAACCATGATGGCACGATACTTTGATGATAGTCAAACAGTTCATGACCTGTGAAGGTCGATACAGACTCGTTTTCCTCTACCACCTGCGTTTATTAATGAGTTTTATGGGATACTCGTTGAATATGCCCTTTTACTTTCATCGTAGCCTGTATAAAATGTCGAAAAAGTTTAAAAGGAAGAAGGCTGACAGCAGCCTGTTCCACCATGGACTCATTAAACTCATCATCATTTATCATTTAGGTTTGCACGGTGATAGTTGGAGAGATTTCATAGCTCGGAATTGTTTTGATGACACAAACCATGTCTAGGTTGACAAACCTATGGTAAGTGAAACCTATGTTCAGCCACCCGTGCCCTTACATATCTTATTACCCTCTCCCAAGCCTATGGTCGACCCTCCTATTGACTTACCAGACGTTGGAACCAAGAAGGCCGAGACTATTAGGAAGCCTGTGAGCAAAAATCCCAAGGCAAACCCTATTGCTAATGCCAAAGGAAAAAGGAATGCCCGACTCATTTCAAGAATGGCAAGGAAAAAACCTAAACCCTCTGCTGAGTCAAACCCTATCATCCTAAGTGAGGATTCTGATTCAGACATAGAACGTTTTTTAGCCGATGAGTACCCTTACTCACAGGGTTTATGCCCCGAGCCACCTTATGATTTTGTGTCGAATATTCCCCCTTGCCTAAGAGACGATCCCAGCTACCCTGGTATTAAATTGCCTAACGAAACCCTCAGTCATGTGATCAAACCCTCACCTGCTCTCTCAAAACCCACACAGTCGCCCTGTGACCAATGTGATTTATGGTTGGAACGTTACTACATTGATGTTCCCATACTCCAATCAAAAATCCAATCACTAGAAGATCAAGTTGCAACATTAACTGGTCAAAGAAACAAGCTCCAAGCATTTGATAAGAAACAGAAGACAATAGGCTCGATCCTTTTCAAAAATGTTGAATCGTCTATGAAAGTTATCAACTCCAAATTGGCATGATCAAGCCGTCTCGTCGCTATACAGGTATGAATTTTGGTATCATTTTAATTGTGTGAGTGAACAGGTTGATATAACGATTCGAATTATGTTTTTGAATAGCTCTGTTTATGTATCAAAATGGCTATGTTATAATGTGTGCATCCTATATATAGTTTTGTTTTGAATAAAAAGAAATTTCGATTTGATATATGATTCGATCATTCCCAGTATAGCCATCGATAGATTTTATCGGATTTAATTGATTTTCGTTTGGATTTGATTGATTGGTTTGCCTGATTGAGTTAACGAAATTGTTGGTTTTCTTTCAATTCAATTCGTATTGTATCCACTCCCAACAGGAAGTTTTTCACGCTCAATTTAGAACGTGATTTGTTTGGATTCGATCTCGTTATGATCCATATGCTGTGGTTGGTAAACGATTTTATTGAGTTTGGTTGTTACGATATGCTCTGTCATATAATTTTCAAAGTTGAAACATTGCTCTATTTGATTTTAATTTGGGAAAAAACGACTTTCTTTTTATAAAAACAATATACTCATTTAAGTCTGTGCAAGTGCGCTCGAATCATGGAATGGATTCGATTCATGACAACTATGTGAAAACCCCAGCCGATTGATTCGCTTGATTGGATTACTGTTAGTTGGATTATTTGATGAATTGGATTCCGATTGTCATTGCTGCTCTGTTTGATTTTTAAAACGAATTGGTCAAACCCGGTTATAATTCATTGTCAAATGAACGATTTTGATCGAAGTCAATCGATCTTGTTTGCCCAATTTGCAATAACAAATTACGAATTCTATTGCCAATCATTCGAGCCTGTTATGATTTTATTTGAATTGATTTTCACGCCAGTTTGAATTGATCTATTCATGGTATGAATCGTTTGCCTTGTCAACACAGTCATAATGATTGGAAAATGATCTTTTTGGAATCGATCGTGTCTCCTGTATAAGAGGCAGCATAACTATTGCCTACGATTTGTTTGATTATATCGGTTTCAATTGAATATCAAAATGATTTCACAACTGTTGGATTCGATTTGTTGTGAAATGATTACAGTGTTGTTCCATATGATTTTGTCACCCGAATTTGTAGCAACAAACAAAACAGAGTATGCATATCTCTGTAGTCACTTAATTGATTTGGATCCTGTTTGATTTCGAATGGTATAAACAAACTCAAATCAAATAATTCGTTTTCAAATGGAAATTGGATGTCAATTAAATGGAATTATTCAAAAGATTTTCAATTGATTTCAATGCTGATTCTTTGTCTTTTTTAGACTAGCTACAGAATCAAAGGATTCTGTAGCTAGATCTACAGATTTAGATTTTCATTATTTTCTTTAACAAATATCATTCTAACATGTTCATTTCTGGTCCTTTTCAGCTGAATTCGAATTGCATGGGATTTGATGGACAACCTAGAGGATATTTGGATGTTTTACTTTTATTTTAGTTTCCTAGTTTAGTCAACTTTGGGATATCTTCCCAGATTTTATGTAAACAGTTTTATAATTTCCACATGGAGGTTTTACCTTGTGGAAAACCTTTAAATACTTATTATTTTGTGTAATAAGGATCATCCTCGCTTGTGGGAGAACCAGGATTATGGATGTCTAATACAAACTGAGACAGAAGTTGATGTTCTGCTACAACTTTCGCTTTCATAATATTAGTCTTTTTTTTCATGTTTATGTTTATCAATTTGTATCAGATTAGAGACTACTTTAGATATCATAGTCTTTTGCAGAATGATATGTATTAATCAATGTTTCATCCATATCTGATTTCTTCCAGTACTTAAAAATATAGCAATTACTTGATTCAATTTATGAATGATAGATTTCTCTTCTTCATCAATTGAATTATTTACTATAGATCTTTGTATAACAGGTTTACCTAATTGTAGAGATTTATAAATCATATAATTGTTGTTATTTTTATGTCTTGTTTGTCCTGTAAATAAACTGAAAGAGCATTGCAGCGTATCGTTTACGAGAAGCTTTTGGAATATTCGGTGTGAGTTTCCTTCCTCCGATCTGCTAGCACAGTCATCATACACAGGACAAACCTGGAGCGTTTCCAGGTCAACTTGTTATTTATTTCTTTAGTATATTTATTAGTAGTTTAAGTTAGATATATTTGTAGTTTAGATTAGTGATTTAGTTTAGTTAGTTTTCTGTTTTATTTCTGTTCATGAAATTATAAAATCAACAAAAACATCTTCCTCTGTCTTAGGGTAGAATATTAATGATTTTTGTAGGTTTTATTTAAATCTGTAAATTGTGGATATTGTATATTTTGTGAATAAGTTATATTTCAATCGGTAGTATAGTATTAGTTAGTAGATTTATTTATAGAATAGTTAGATTTAGTTTAGTTTGTTTTATTTAGTTTTAGTTAGATTAGTTAGTTTAGAATAGTTTTTCTTTTTGTTTTCTTAGGACCTTAGATCGGCTAACGGAG